>BGZK01003319.1:0-27555 GCA_005406025.1 Eumeta japonica
GATCACTGGATATCTGCCGTTTCGATACTAAATTAGTTTTTTACTTATTTTATTGACTCCGTTTTCAATGACCCTACTAACGTATCCGGATAGTGAAGACATTTTTCGATTTTGTTCCATATTTTTGCATTAAAATTCAAACAGACTTTTATTCTATGTCTCAATAATCATTTTCTTAATATTGATTTTTTCTATTTGTTTTCAGGGAATCCCTTATGATCAAAATTTACCAACTTTATGTATTTTTATAGGCATATCGTATCTAGTTTTCGCCATTCTGATATTGGATTTAGATTCTTAGAGGATTCGGTATTTTTGCAAGTGGGCGAAAGCTTCTATTATCGGTAATCCCGGTCCTTCATCGTCTTCGTTCCAACGTACTCCACCCATATTCCTGCTATTTTCTTTATTTTACAATTCGCTTCCACTCGAGTCGTGTATAATTTTGTTTTACAATTTTTGCACAGTTTTGTTTTCTGGATTATCAAGATTTCCAATTCGGGTTGCCCAATTTTGTTGATTTTTCTAGCGCATTATGTAAAATCGAGTTTAATCATTGCGCTAGTATAAAAAAACGCCTTACATCAGATAAATGTAATAAGTGAATTTTTTTGTTCAAACTATTTAATTTCAGTGTTATTTTAAATAAAATTGAAACTGTACATGTGATGAGAAAATACTGGTGTTTTCCAAATAAACATAGAAAGTTATTTAAAATAAATTTGTATCGAATTAAAGTCCTAAACGAAACAAAGGTTTACCTTTCTTGAAGGCTGTAACTCCCGAAAATGTGCTTTCAGTGTCACTCATCCCTTCGCCCTAAAAACCTCGAACTTTTCCCATTTGTAGAATAATTTATGTGTCTTCGGCGTACGACTTCCGAACATTGTTTACGCGAAGGCCTTTCGACTTTCTTTGGTGGGCAAAGTTCCTATACTTTTGGAAAGATAGTATTCGATAATTTAATATGAGTGTTTGTATTTTTAAACTATCAAAATTTTCAAACAGTGATTAAACTTAAAGTGATTAAGTAAACTTCGCGATTTAATGACTCACGTTTTATGAAAAATAACAAAACTCATACATAGATTGTTATTATTATCGTTGCTCAGAGTATTCATGTTATGTAATTATATAACATGAATGCTCTGAACAGCTGACTATTTATTATTGCGGTTAGCACTGTCGCAAAATATCTATAATTAATTAACGTGGTTATAACATTTGGAATAAGAAAGATTTCGTTTTTGAAGATTGTATTACTCGCTCTATTAAGTCGGATCAAAATTTTAATTTCTAAGCTCTAGTTCCACAACACATCCTAGGCAATGTGAGAATCCTAGGCTCATGATTATTATAAAAAATTAAGAAAACTACGAAATAGTTACGCGTGAATGAAGTAATACCTTTGTTTGGCGACGTGGCAGCTATTGTTACTAAATTAAAACCAATTAGTCGATTGAATCGTATAGACCAAAATTAGGATCATGATTGGAATAGATATCGAATTAATAAAATGAAGGATTTCCATCTATGTCTACCCGGGCTGAGCTGCGGGCATATCTACACAGTTAATTTTTTTTTTTTTGTAAAATGACAATTGTTTTCAAAATAAAATATGTTTAAGATTACAAATCAACGTATTTTAATACTAAATATAATACAATTGAGTGATTTAAAAAATGTAGAAAAACCTACAATTATGAGTTTGTTATTTTAGAATCTTTGTAGTAATAGTACAATATAAATAAGTAAATGTATTGTAATCTTCCTACAACTTTAATAATATTCTAATAAAAGTTGTAAAATTACAAAATCGCTTGTGATTTGATTTGTAATCATTTTTTTGTAGGTTTGCAAAAAAATATTAGGACTCAAATTGACATAAAATCATTAAAAATTACAAGCATTTTATGTTTTTAAATACATATTTAAAATGACATGATGCGTTGTAATTCCACCAAAATAAATTGTTTTATTATACTTAACGTAATTTTTAAACAGTTGGTTCATTAGTTTTACTTTTGATTATTAGATGGTGCTGGTGGTGGACTAAAACTACAATCCATTGGGAGTATTACATTACTCAACATGGTTTTAGGACTTTGTTATAGTATAAGTTAGAATGATTTAAAACAATCACTAAGTGAATAATACGAATTTTTATAATTATAAGCGTTACCTAGTGGTAAACGTTATTGGCACATCAGTTATCAATGGTCTGAAGTCGCTCGTTAAGTCGCTTGCGAACAAACAAATCCATATTGTAATTTCATCGAGTTACCCCGATAAAAATTGCTTCTCAACATTTTTCATAACGCCCCAAAAGAAGTAAAACTTATAACAATATTTATATTGTAATATTGGTATTACTTAAGAAATTTCCGATAGACATTTAGAACAACTAAACAATATTTTTATAATTTTCCTAAATTTTTAAAGAACAAGTTCTGTTCTATATTTTCAAATTACAGTTTTAATATTAGTCCAACGATTTTTTAATTACTATAGAAATTTTAAGCACTATATTAGAGGTAATCTAATACCTGAAGTCATCATTTACGAAAATTAAAGACTTGACATTTGAATATTTCTTTAATGTCTTCTACATACATTGACTTTGATGAAATATTTGAAGTGAATTAAATGAAACCGACCAAATACGAGTCGGATTCATGCACCGAGGGTTCCGTACCATTGCACAATATATTTATATCATATATAGTATTTACGCATGATAAAATGATTTTACTTATTTCGGGATTCTTCTTAAAACCCCACTTATAATCAGCCGGTTTCTAATATTTGCCGTTTTAATTTAGACCATGTAGTGTAGTCAGAGCAATTTAGGATATATTACCGTCTTCACGATAAAGCAAAACCATAGAAAAGGCGTGCTTCTTGCATGAGAACCCTTGTGTTTTAACATTTTTTTATTACCTTATAAGATACTCGCTACCACAAAATATATTCAAAAAAATCGAATTGGTGCTAAAATCGTTGAAACATTTTTAGTACCAATGACCTAAATCATAAATAGTTTTGTACTGTCTGTAAGGTAAGCAATATAAGTGTCGTCAAACGTGACCGACAGGCCCCTACAAAATTCTCATCTTCAGTCGGATAAACAATAAATTTCAGGCAATTTGTATCATGGTAGAGAGGAATAGACTAGAGTTTGCATCTGTTTGAACTCGTATTGCGACCATCTGTCACCAAAAGAAAATGCATTTCATATTGTCCAAACAAGTCATTGGCCTTGTCTATATGACGACAAGTCTTCAACAACAAGGTTTTATATATTCTCAAGATTTATTTAAATAAAACCGAGCTATATCCGCTCCTGTTCATTAACTTTTGAATAAAGTGCGCATTTTGGGTTTACAGCAAAATTGTCTGCTAGAGGTATAAAGTGGATTAAATTTGTTACAATCATTGAATTACGTTGTGTCCTAAAATTAACATTGTTTTTACGAAACTATTCTCATTAAATATATTGCCAGCTTACAACTTGGAACAGTGGTCAATGTAGTTAAATAACAAAGAACCTGAACAACGTTATGAAACCATTCATGCCTTTTTTTCTTGGAAATATTAAGAAGTAGAAGCCGAAGCCATTTGAATAACATGTAGAAATAATATATTTAAATAATAAAAAATAGAATGCACACGAGTGCATACTTTGTCAAGTGGGTTCTACTATTTGTTCAGCATACGGTGTATAAAATACACAAGTTTCGAGTAAGAAGATCCCTCTTTTTTCATAAATTGAAAGTCCAAGCTCCTCGTAGTGAAGAAGAATGATTTTAAAGTGTTATGTTATTGAAGCGGGTTAATAAAAAATTTTTCAAGTAGAACGTTCTTCAAAAAAAAAAATACTAATTTTGACGGCTCATGGTCGATTAAGTCAAACAAACACCGTTTGTTTGTCTTAAACTATTCTAAAAAATCTTCAAACGACAATCCTAATGCAATAGAATAAAAGGCTAGACTCCCATTAAAACACGAAGAGGAAGAGAAGACGCCTAGGTTCATCGCTAAATCCTAGATCGCTGTCGATCATCAAAGCTTTCCCTGTGATCCCGGAAAATTTATACAAATGACCCTTAATCATTAAGGTGCTTCCCATTGAAATGCGAAACGCAATCAGCGAAAATGATATTTATCATTCTCGTGTTGTTGCATTCATCCTCCGCGGCGAAATTCGAGGCGTTTTAATGAGAGGAGGGCCAAAACACAGGGCCGCCGTAAATAAATGGATTTAATACCGAATCCGGTTTTATTCCGTGGAATGACTTGCAATTACGATTCCAATGGTGTTAGCCTATGTTTGGATGTGTTTAATTATGGTTGTAATTATGTTAATTATGCATATCTTTAGAACATTTTACGCCCGAGTTGTTTGTAATGCGATTCATGTACACACGTTTCAAAGTCAAGAAACAGCATTCCGGTATTTCTTGAGAGTTCTGTAGTTATACGCCAAAAATGGAAACCTTATAATTTCGTCATATTAATCCTATCTTATATCATAGCTTCATTAATTTGCTACTTTTTCATCGATTCTCCTGAAATCGTTCAAGTATTTTACTTAGGCATTCAGTCACACAATTTTGTCAAGAAATTACAAAATAAAAATAAGAAATGGCCTTCGATTAACAAAATCGAGGAACAGAACAGGAACAGAAAAGAATAAATATTTAACAATCTTTTAAAAGTTGCTAAGTAACTTCTTCTTTTAGGTATACATTTTGTGATTCACTAACTTTTAAAGTCGTTAATTTCCTGTCAAGTACTTCTTTATCAACCGTGTACCTGTTTTATCTATGATTTTTAATTTTAAAATTAATCATATAATAGCGCCCTATCTAGACAGGTATATGAACTATAATTTAATAAATATTGATTAAATTTTTCAAATTTATACGGAATGACTTGAGAGAAATACACGTTTGATTTGAATTTAGTGCTATTGTAAAACATCACTTCGTTTCGTTCTTTATTACAGAACCTTGCATATGGTAGCCTGATTTCTTGATCATTGAAAGAAAGACACTGATTAAACGGTAAAATCCTTACGATTTTTTGTTATTTAACCGCATATTTTAACAAACAAACAGAAGCGAAAACGCCCAACATTACTCGTAACCACTAAAACAAATATTAGTCATTTAAGAAAAAATAATACAATTTTATTAGAAGCTAAAATAAAATGAATATATTAAAATCTAATACCAAAGTTAAAAGTCTTGGTTTCGCTCGATGCTTTCAGTCGAGTATTCTTTTCTATAACAATACCTGACAAATCGAGTTGTGCCCGGCGAGTTTGAGTTTGCAGTGAAAATGCAATAACTCCGGAAAAATAGTTTATATTCATTTTCAAATAAATAAATATTAAGTAAATAAATAGAGGAATTGAATTTATAATCATAATATAGCTGTGAATAATATTCAAAATTTTATTAAAATCCTTTAAAACTCTTCTCTCAGAAATAAATTCTATACAAAAATTTAATGGTATCTGATAGATTAGATATATTAAATACTTACTTTCTCCCGCAGCTCCGTCCGCGTTGACATAAAATGATGAAAATTATTTTGGGTGATATTTGTGTACAATCCGTTCTTAGTGAGTGTCTACGTTCTGAAAAGAGTAACCACGCCGAATTTCAAGTCAGTCAAATCTATAACTTGGGAGGTCTCTTGATAAGTCAGTCAGTCACTCAGTGGTATTTAGTTATATATTTATATATATATATAGATTTATATCAATATTCTCTAATCCTTGGCATATTTTATGCACAAAATGAAGTCAGTTTAAAATAAAATTCAAAAATTCATTTTCTCTATGAAACTTAATAGAGCATGAATAGACGGTAAGTATTTATAAATTATAGATTTTAAGCTAACAGGAGAATCTGCTTTTTTAAAACGATAATAAACAGTTCAATATACAAAAACAATATATTTTGATAGGTTTAATTATATTAAATAATAACTTTTGGTAGGTTTTCTAAACAACGACTCAAAAAACATTTTGTTTTGTAACATTTGTAGTAAAGCATTTAAAGTTATACTACAGAGATTTTGGATATTCATACTTACGAAATTTAGAGAAGACCAACATAATTTATTTTTAATATAATAAACTTTCACTATGCAGAGAAATGACATCATAGGTAAAAAACTGAAATTCGTATTTTACATTCATTGTACAAAATAATTTTACACTTCATCGTTGTGTGGACTAAGACTTGGGTACAATTTATCCATTTGCCTTACGGCTTCGAACTTTTGTTGTCCGCTCCCCGTCCGCAGTTATGATAGCGGATGTCGTGTACTTATGCGTGCGCGCGTGTGTCGAATGTATCGAGACAGCGGTCGGAAACAATCACTGATAAATTTTAATTTATGTACAACGAAGCAGTTGTGTAACGGCTGGTTAAAGGATCAAACTATTAACTTGCTTACATTTAGGTGCATAAACAGTTGGCGAAAAGCTTTTTGTATTTTATAAATATAATTAAACGTGTGGCACTAGGGGACTGCTGCGGTAAAGCTATTGCATAGCATTTTTATGAACTTATACAATTATAATTATTTATTTATTTACACAGTATTTTTTCTTTGATATTAATTCAAGTATTTCATAACTTTCTTCATTAATAAATGCACTTTGTTTATTCACATTTAAAACACTTTATACACAAGTTTTACGTATATATTCACCAGCAACTGTTATTCACTGTCATCATACATAGGTACACCTATGTATACGTATATACCTACATGTATACTTACGGGGCACATGCGGCGAGTGGCATTATAAAGATATGATAGATACCTATACACCTACATACTCTCTACAAACAGCTGCTTACTTATCTGTTCGATTTCAGAGCTCGTCTCGATCCGTGCGAGCTTTGTACAGTCAAAATTCATATACAACACGTTAAGCGGAACGCTCGGCTGAGCTACATGGTTGGTGGAGTGAGGGTGTTAGGTTTTATTTTCGTTACGGAATTTCTGATTCGGTCGCCGCGCTCAAAGCCCGCGACAAAAGCTGTGCAATAGCTTAAAAGCTGCAGTAAAATCTTTTGGTTATACTCTTTGTACATGGTTATTTTAATGTCAATAAATATATTACAAAAATAAAATGGTGTCCCACCACTTTTCTCTCTTTCTGTCCACCAAAATGAGTGAATCTAACGTAGAAATTCGATACATTTTCAAGTTTTATTACAAAAGGGAAAAAAGGACATAAGCTGCGTTATCGTGGTGTTCACCAAAATCATGGCCAAAGGCAAGCAAGCTTCGCAGACTACAGCAAAATCCGAATTAACTTATAATAAGTTGACGCTATATGTATGGTGGGATTGGAAGGGCATTATTCATTGTGAGCTTTTACCGCCAGTAAAACCATCAATTCAGATTTCTACCACCAACAGCTGATAAGAACAAGAAGTAGAGAAAATACGGCCAGAATTGATCAACAGAAAGGTGTGGTTTTTACACCATGATAACGCCAGACCACACACATCTTTAACCACTCAGCAAATATTGAGAAAGTTTGATTGGGAAATGTTTATATTGTCGTGAGCGTGCACTCTCAGATTTTACTTGTTCCGGTCCTCACAATTCTAGGTAGTGTTAGGTTAATGTCAAAGAGAACTGTCAAAAGTTTGTCGCAGTTTTCGACCATAAGTCCTATCTACAGCAATGAGATTATATTAATACCTACAAAATGGCAACTAGTTGTTGAACTGAATAGCATATATATGTTATAATTAAATGTCAATAAAACACATTGAAGAATTATCTTAAATTTGTACACAAAATATGAAAAACTTTTTCCCCGACCTACATTATTAGTGTGATTCAAGTTAACGTAATCGAAAAATTTGTTATGAATTCTATATTAATTTTTTCTGTTAAATCCTTAAAAAGCTAGGTAGAACGACTTATTAAAAATCCGGCTATAACGTCAGAGAAAGTCCTCAGTAATATTCAAACGCACGTGGAATATTTTACTTGAATTGTTTTAATTTTTTATATAGGATAACGTACGAGCGTATGGTCCGTCGAATATGTCTACCACCACCCATGGACAGCCGCAACTACCGAATCAAGTGCGTTAATTATGTTAGTCGGTTTTGGACTATAGCCCAATACGTATATCCCCTTTTTAGTATCTGAATTAAGTTTAGTGTCTAAGTTCTGCTTTCGAAATTGTAACTCAATTGAATTGCCACTATAATTAATACGAAAAGACTTCATGTAATACGTGTATATTAGATTCAATCGGTTGTGTTGAATAAAAGGAAATAAATAGAAACGAACCGAGCCGACTGTTGACGGAGCCTTGCTAGTTAATTCCGGCGTATTAGTATGCCGCGTACAAATCTCGGCAATGGTCTTACCGCGTAAGGCACCAGTAGCTCACCCGATAATAGCGTTAAGGAAGGCTCGTTGGTGCTCGACGGGAATAAAATATAGTGAGGCTTTGCGAACTTTATCGGGAAAAGAAAATAAAAGGTAAATACATTGAACGGCGAAATGGGAATAAAGTAAGTACTTGGTTAAAGCGATCGTTATTCTTCAAGTCCACACCACGATTTATTCAGAAATCGGCCAATTTTCATGATCATTATTATTATTATTAAACTAATATACTAGCAGCTCGTTATGTATATCCGCACGTGATTTCTACTGCATTTTTGTCGAAAATTGTTGAAAACAGTCCCGTAAAAAAAGGTGAAAACAAAATGAACTCAAATCGCTCTATCCTATTGAAAAATACTGGCTAAGTGCGAATCGAATTTCCACACTGAGAGTTCTGTACCACAACAAAATATATTTGTCTTTTGTATTGTCGAAAAAATGTATTTGTTTCATTCAGATTTATAGTGCCAGCCTTACTCGCACTTGACCAGTTTCTGTTTTTAGTAGTTTAATTTTAGACATGCATTACAGTTACACCAAGTTTGACGCTTGAAAATGATTAGAAAAAAAAATTGACAAAGATAAGTTTTTTCTAAAAGAAAATTAAAATTTTACTTTAATTACTTTTAATTTAGTCTGTATAGAGTTATATCGGCAGATTTTTACATTTATTTTTTTAATTCTCTCTATGTAAAGTTCTATTGGAAGATGAGATACATTTTTCGAACAAAAAAGTTATAATTTCCCAACTAAAGCTTTCGAATTCTATAAAATCGATTATTATAGTAATTGCATTATTACAATATTACTTTTAAAATAAAACTAATACACGTCTATATCTGAAAATCTTATTAGTAAATTTTGTCTACGAGAATAATGAATATTAAAATTCGATAATGAAACCGACTGGAATTACCTAATGAAATAAACAAAATTCGGCAGGTTTAATAACTGAACATATCCCATTTATTTATTTGGCGAACCGAGAAGGACAGGTCTTCATCCCATTTGGCGCGGGCCGAAATTCGTTTTTTCGCAGACGTTGTCTTACCAAATACATATTTTATTAGGGTCCGACGCGTAAACATATTGGATGCGCAAATTATGCCCCTAAGGAATTCATATTATAAAGAGCCGACAGAAGAACAATATCTGAAGGGAAATAAATTTCCCCTTAGAAAACAATCTGTGAACAACTGTATTTTCAATCGACGGCGAATGTAAAGTCGTTTCGCGTTTGTCCGTCTGCAGGTCTACAAGCGGTATAAATGAAATGTTTAATTTGAATTTTCTTAAGGCAAGGGCGATTCAAAGTTAATCCACTCGAATGAAGCAACGACCTAATACACTATCGTAAAACTCGTTATACGTGCAATTTTATACTTAAGCGCGCACAAAGTTACGATACGAGCGTCGACAGAAAGCACTTAATTGAAAATAATGACATAATAGTTTATGATTCTCATCATTGTATGTACGATTAATTTTATTCTTGGACCGGGGCAATTATGTTATTCGACAGAGGGACGATTTTAATTTAAATAGAAATAAATTTAATGTGTAATAATTATTTAATTTATTAACTACAAAGAATACAAAAACTCGTATTCCGATAAGTCACATTTTCTTCTTGGTTTAAAATATAAATGTAATAATATTTAAAAAACAATTTATTCCAATCCGGCTTTAATAAATCTTTTTATTGCACTTCTCTCTAACATATATATATATATGCAAGTGTAAAATAATAATATATTCATATGCTAAGATATGTACCGGTAATACAAATTTTCAGATGGTAGATCCTATGAAAATCAGATCACGCGCAAACGTGCCCGCGCCGCCCCGCCCCGTCTTCAGGCTTAAGCGAGAGCCGATTACTTTCACTTACAGGAAATTTGATTTCTTGTAAAAACGCCGCACCATTAGCTTTGCATAACCTCCTTTGTGACGCCGCCTCCGAGCGCTTCGGGAACAGCCTTACGTCACTGGTCTAACTGTTTGCTTAAAAACCGTCTAACGTCTCCTGATTTCAAATACAGTACACACATTTGTTATAATAAAAAATTAATAACATTTTTGTGTTAATTATAAATATTAAGTAAATGTTAATTGTTATAAGCTTTGTAAGAGAAGTACCGCTTTGTAACTTTTTAGTTATATACAAGAAACATATTCAAAGAAATTGCGATCCGCTAAAATAATAAAAGTGATAATTTTATATTTTAATATTGATAATAATATTTGCGTCAATTCAGCATATAAAATTAAAACAATTAAGATGGATTTCAAATCTAATTCTTAAAATAATGACTTATGAAGTTAATAGTGATCAAATAATAATTTATTTTCAAAAATCAAATGTAGCTTAAGTCACACTCATCCAAACAATTTACACACATAGTAAAATCGTATTAGAATTACATTTGTGTAATGTTCGCGACTATTGGACCGGTTTGGATGTAACGTTGATTGATATTCTGAGGACATTTTAGGCTAACTAGATGTTTAACTAGTATTTAAACTGCTACTGTTAGCATAGTCGTAAAATGCGATGTACGTTCGATTGAAATAGGGATTTTGAAATATGTTTCTTATGATGTAGCAAAACACAAGATACTTCATCTCTTGGTTTTGTTTATTTAATTAATAACTTTGGATGTTGGTCTAATATTTTATTAGGAATATTTTAAAAAGTAGATCAGAGCAGAGCACACGTGCATTTACTTTGAAATTTACTTGACATGAAATAGTCGATTATTGTGAGTTAGTTTTTATTTTAGTTTTAGTTATTTGGCAATGTTTATATTTTGATATAAAATTATTTCTAATTTCATATCAAAATAATTTGATATATTTTTGTATGTTTGTCAATCAGTTGACAAGATAATGTCCGAAGCTATTGATTAAATTTTCAGGAAGTAGAAAAAAAAAATACTTAATTTAGAGCAATATGTAACATTTATTTTATCAAAATAATATAACAAGTAGATAATCAAAAAATTGTCACATAAAGTCACTAAATTAGCTAGTCACTGAATTAATTTGTAAAAGCTTAAAATGACACATTAGTACACACGATGCTTTGTCGTTTGTGATGGAGATTTTAATATTGTAATAAAGTAATGTATTTTCAATTCAATTATTCACATATAGTTTTCAGTACTTTTTCTACTAATTACTTACACGCCCGAGAACGTCAGAAACGAGAGGAAAGGAGGCCAAATCTATGAGTGCTTAAGTATTCACTGCGTTCTAAGCTAAGTATATTGAAGTACATTTCAATGTACTGCTATATCCATTAGCGAATTGTGCAAATATCCCGTTACTTTGTAACTTTTCCCCTTTTCGACATTATTACAAATAATTAATTTAATTAATTACGACGTATCAACTATCTATACATGCAAACATTTTAAAATGTATTAGTGATACCTTAAAATGGCGCTTTTCGGCGAGAGTAGTTTTAGGGCTAAATGAAAATACCCTGAATTATGGTAATTCTAAAATTTTCAGACTTTCAATTACTAGAAAGATTTTATGTCGGACCTGATATGTATCGATCCAAATTAGTTCGAGTCAGAATGTCGGTGTTCTGGGTTTTATAAGTTACTAGTTTTGGCTGCGGCTCCATCCACTATCTTGTACATAGATCACTAAATCAAGATCTCGAGGTCTCACCCCAACACTGATCTGAATCTGAACCATGGTTCTTGGCTTTATATTACAATCTGCTCATTCTCCTCCATCTTGATTAATTTATATTTTTAACTAATTTTGAAGAAGATTTGAAGATTTCTAATTAAATTAGTAACTGGCGATAGTTTTTTCAAACCAAAATTATATAAAATACATAAAATATATAAAAGTATTGCAAGAAAAACAAACCTGTAGAAAGCCGAGCTCGTTATGTCCATTTATCTTCTAAATATTTAAAGGTTGTATAATATCATTTTGTCCAAAGTGTTTGCTTAATAAAGACATTAAATTTGTTTAAGGGTAAATTTTGTCTACCGTCAGGAAGACTTTATCATAAAAATCTTATATAAATATAATATTTTTATTATAAAAATTTTATATAAATCGTATATCTGAGAAATAATTATTATATATCCGAAAATTTTATATATCCATTTAGATCCCGGTCTCAACTTTCAGTTTTATTTCTCGTCCTGTGTACAATCGGTCACGGTTCTGATTTGGACGAAGACGTACCAAATGCTTGTAGAATCAAAATTGAAATTGCGCTATATTACTCTAGGAAAGCGTAGCTTTCTACGGACGAAAGTATTTTGAAAATCTTTAGTGGCAGAAATATGAATACGAAGCGCAGTTTTTTTCGAAAGCATCAACGTATAGCTAGTTAGTATGGGAAAAATCAATAATTGGGTTGTTGACTGACCCATTTTTCCTGTAATACGGAATGGATAGTAGGTATGTATTTTATACTATTATTATTAAATAAAGACGCCATATGTTTAAAACTTTGTCTAAATGTCATTTAAGTTACTAAGTAGTTGGATTTTTTACAGCCATCTATAAATTTAATTTGCTATACTCCTTTCTTTCTTAAATAGAAAGAAAATATGAGATTGTGTATAATTTTTAATACGATTTCAACAAAACTTTGTTTTGTGTTGTGGCAGTCATTATAGCTAAATCAAAAATTAATGTCATATTAGAGATCAATAGAATAGACTAGAATCGAATTAATAATTATGAGAAAGATTGCTTAGTATAAAAAAATGAGAAATTCATTCTACATCCATCCGGACGGAGCCGCGAGCACAAATAGTTATTTAATAAAATTGCTATAAGTAATAAAATCATTTATTAATAACTTACGCACACCGTGTACAGAGATTGATAGGAAAATGTTAAGTAATTTATTTTAAGTCAACCCGGAAGGAGACGAAGAGTAATAAAAAATTAATAATTAGCTGTATGAATAAAATAATTATTATTTATATATAATGAAATATGGAGTTGTTGTTTACGAATACTGGTTACCTTTAATTTAAGCATTTCTGGATAGGCGATGAAAAAAATACGGAAACCGCGTAAATGGAAAGCACAAATTTTACTCAACGTCATTTCCGCCCGATGGAAGAATTCACTTACCTCAAATTATTGCCAAAAAGTTTTACGTTTATAATATTTTGATCGATTAAGTAGACTTTTTTTTTACTTTTTATTTGTTAATGTGAAAATTGTTTCTACTAGCATCCCATTTTATCCATTATTTTTGTTGACTACCTACTTAAGTACTAAACCTACTAAATAGTAGTCACGGAACTTAATAAAATAAGTTACGAAAATTAAAATACACTTCCATGTATGAAAATATTTACTTATTTTGCAAACGGTGATTTTTATTGGAATTTTCTCACCTATCAAACTGTCGCTTATACCACATTCTTTCCCTGCTCTTTGTAAATATTATTTAGATTAATGAATCATTTTGCTAGGCTCATCCATTCAAATTCTTCTAGTCCAATATTTTTACATCACTACATACCTTAAGCTTTTCATATGCGTTTTGTAAAACTGATATTTTTATTTTGCGGGTGTGGCCGCACTGCAGAACGGACAACATCTCGTTCGTTCTGGTCAATGGGACAGTTCCGTCGATTGCGAACAAAATGTAGACTAGACATGAAATTTTTGGAGTAATCCACACTAAACAAAGATGTTGAAGGTTTGCGCTCGGAGATCGAACCTAAGAATTTTTCATCGAGAGGCGAATTTCCACTGAGCCGATAAATTTCGGCGATATGCCGTACACGGCGATCAACAACAAAGACGATACGCACCCTACGTAAAAATAATTTTACGTGAAAACAGAGGGACAAGCTCGGAAGGCTTTCGACGATCACAGCGTCTGGACCACGCGTGCGCGGCGGACCCTCAGCGGGATGTAACGGCGTTTACGTCACGGCCGAGGAGGGGCGGCACGCCCGCGGCGGTCGAAAGGACGAACACGCGAGCGAGACCAAACAACGTCCGCTCTCAGTTACGGGTCTTTGTTTTCACTAAAGTGTCACCCAACGGTACCTTCAAATTTACTAGCAACTAAACGACGAGGATTTCTATAACTTTGAATGGCTTTCGTAAGCGTGATGGAATTATGACAATAGTGCTGTATGATAGCAGTAAGCAGATTCATAATGTAAATGAAACTATGCATAAAGTCGAAACATCCAAAACATGGGTGTGCTGTTTGTCTAGTGAGAAAAGTTTATTTAATTTTGAAATATATTTTTGTTTGAAGGGTTTCACGTTAAATTATATAGTTAAATCTCTCATTAAACAATAAATAAATAAAAACAAAATCCATTATCTCAAACTTATGAAATTGATTGCAATTTTCACTAGGGCGCCGGTTCCGCGTCTAGGGTGTTCCAGGTTTTTACACAATATCGCAATAAACTATAAATAAAGGATGAAGAATATAAAGAAACAGTATTACAAGCTTATGAGTTCTCGCAAATGGCCAGAGCATGCTGCAATATTTTAAAACTCATTTACCATTTCTTAACTTTCAAAAACAGCACAAAATGCCCTTATTCATTTTTTATATTTCGTCAGGTGCAGACTGTGCATTGACTCATATTTAAAACATTTTAAAATATTTGCACATGAGAAACGCGTCAACACATGAAAATGAAAAGTCATAACATTGGCGTTAAGAAATATTAGATAAAATATGTGTACGTATTTTTTGTATACACAATTTAGTACAACATTCAATAAATATAAATGTAAAATGTATAAATTTTATCTTTAATACAAAGTGATTATACATAATACTATTCTATGTGTAAAGTGTTAATTAATGAAAATCCATTTCTAGACGCTTGCCTGCAACATGCATTAACATAGAGGGTGCAATCCACCGCTGACCCTCAAATCTTTTCTTCCACTATGAATCTTTATTCGAAGAATTGAATATTGATTCGAGATGATTGCCAGATATCAAAACACCTAAGCATGTCCAGTGTTTATTTACCTTAGTCCGCGTTAGCGAACAGTAACTATTAAGTTATATTTTATTTCTACGTATATTTCAAGCCAACTAGGCACACCCTCAAGAAAATGCAGACAGTTATCCCCACCTGGGCGTAAGGAGTGTCAAAACAAGCTGCAGATGCGCCCCCAACGTCCTTATGTAACACGCAGTAATGCATTGGGCAATAGGTCAAGGGTGACAAAAGAGCCCCTCCACCAGCAGTCACAGATCATCACCAATAGACACGCCTGTCAATTGTCACAGACTAACCATCATCAGCCATTACACAAATAGTTACAGGAAAACATCCCACAATGGCTATGAATATTAATTTATTATCATATTATTATTATCATTGTATTTTAAAATTTCTAAAGATCCCAAAACATTTAAACGTCACCACTTCTCATACTAAATATCGGATTTGTAGTCGCTACTGAATTTATGACCGGTTTCTATTAAATGTTTAGCAAAATGAGATCTGTCCGATTTATCATTTTAAGAGCTGAAATATGTTCCTTGTACCTAGTTTTAAAATAACTCATAGTTTCCATTATATATATATATATATATATATATATATATATATATCAGTTTCAAAATGAAATAAAATCAATAATATCCTTATTTCGTAGGTAATAGAAATGACACTTGAAATGCGCCATAAATAACTGTTTTCTACTAAAATTACCACCCATTCCAAATTAAGATTCACCATTAGAAGAATGGGCAAGAGACTCAAGTTTTACTCTTTTTTACTCATCGATTCAAAATATTAAGTAATTAATAATTTAGCACAACTATTAGTAATAACGAAGCAACTGATAGCCGAGCAGTTCAATTTCATGGGTTTTTTTCATTGGACATTCAGGCACGGTATATTTAACTTTGCTATACAACTTTATTTTAACGAAACGTTTAAATCCATAAATGTTATATTTTGAATATTAATTTGGATCTTATTATAAAAACGCACACATTTCCCTTTAAACGGTTTGTTTACTTTGCTTAGACTGGTTTTATGAGCAGCGAGATCATACTTATGTCTAGTGTCATTGTTATAGATGTCCTTTTTTGGAACGATCCTATATGCATCTTAAAATATTCCAGATTTTAATATATGTATTGTTGTACTAAATTTAAAATATTAATTACATTAAGTTTTCTGTGAGATGTTATTGGTCTCAATTCATAAACAGAACGAATACCTTTCGCTTCAGTGAAAATTGTTTTAATATCGACTGCTTGACTCCATAAAAAATTCCAGGTCACGAGACTATAAAAACTGAAATAAACTAGTTTCGGTGCTTTATCTATAAGTAGCCGAATTCTGTTCACTGAAAATGCTCCAGAACTAAGCTTTTCGCCAATCTGGTAATGTAAGAATTTCAACACAATTTAGCTTCTAAAGTTTACCTTAGCTTTAGCTTAAACCAAGGAATAAGGTTATATCCAGAATATCCAGTATCTCGTTCTTGACCATACGTTACCGTTGATCGGTTTAGCACTAGTCAAAGAAAATTCAACAAGTTTTGTTTTCCTCTTATTGAGAAGAAGATTATTGATACAAAACCACTCGACTTCTTCAGAGAGGTACTGTTTACTTTGTCAGCTGATTATTGCATATTAATCATAAAAAGTAAAGAAGTATCATCAGCAAACGTACAATCCCACACCTATCTTTAACAAGATGTGGTACATCATCAATGTAAACAAAGAATAGACATGGTCCAAGAAATAAACCTTACGGTACACCCATATTGACTGTAGATCCCACAACCTCTCACCAATAACATCAATTTTTAAATTCTACTTCCTAAATAAGACTCTAGAATTGCAAGTGACGTGCGCCATAATGATATAGTTTCCTGATCAATATGTTATGATGAACGCAGCCTTAGATAAATCACAAAAACACCAATCGCGTCCCGTGAATCCTCCCAGACATAAAAATCTATTGAATGAGTTCGACATTGGCTTCAATTGTCGAGTGACCTTTGTGAATCTGAATTGTTTAATGTTCATCAAGTTATTATTTTAAAACCGCAATAACTGATTTAAAATGAGCTTTTCAAAAATTTTACTTAGTTTCGGTAGTATTGATGTCGGTCTAAAGTTAGAAGGGTCAGATATACTACCTGATTTAAATAATGAAATAACTTTGCTTTGCTTCATTACATCAGAAAACACACCATAATAAACTCAATCATTATAAATCACTATTAGCATGAAGCAATGCATATTATTGAATCTATTGTTTTACAAAAGGCCATCAAGATAAGTAGTTTTATCTTATTTTTATGCATTTGAATATTTTAATAACGTCAAAATTTAAACATTATGTCACAAGTATCAACATTTCGCTTCAACAAAAATTAGCGAGAGTGGGCGATGATTTTAGAGAATTTGTAGGTGAAACTAGAATGCTAGCAAATAATTTTTCAAAAGTATAACCAGTTTCTTTGTCTTTGTTTAAAATTTTATCATCAATTTTTGATTGTAGTTCTGTATGAGGATGTATGTGTTTTCCAGTTTCACTATTGATTATATTCCAAGTAGTTTTATCGTGTCAGTGCATTCAGACACAAGTTAATTTGTAAATTATGATTTTTATTACTATGCAATTTGTCTTTATTGTCACGTATTCTTTTAGGTTGTTATTTCTTTTAAAGGCATTATAAATATTTTTTAAATAATTTTGAAATTTTTTCCTAAATTGTACCATAATTGTTAAACTAGCTACATTTTTTTGTCATTTGATTGTGTTACTCTTTTTGTTTTTATTGATGAATCCGATCCCTAGACGCCAAGAACACAATCGATGATGCTCCCAGAAAGAACTCTGGCCAATCCACAGCATGAACATCGATACTTACAAGGATGGAAGAAAGAAACGTATCAATGTCATTCCAACCAAAACAAGCTCAGCTCGAAATCATCATTTCGTCCTCGCTACGAATCCCTCCATTCTGGCGCGATCGACCAAGGCTGTGGTTTTACAGTTTACATTTACAGCCACGACTAACGACTCCAAGACGGGTGACCAACACATGGCACAGATGGTAATCGCACAGCTGGAAAAGGAAGCGTCCGTCAGTTTTATTGCTGTCTGAAACAGAACTAGGCGATCGTAAACCAACACAATTATTAAGGCAGATGCGAGAGCTCGCTCGAGACAGAATTCCCAACGTCACCCTCCGGCTTATGTGGACCAACCACTTACCTCCACACATTTGCTCTGTTTTAAGTAAGCGAGTCATTCATAAAACCACATTAGAAGAGCTAGCACTAATATGGATCAGAACCGCGAAGTAGTAGCCGTCAACCCACCTAAACAGCATAAACATCGATCGACACCCAATATCTTGCAAATGAAATGAGAAAGATGTCTATCGAAATTGCTGACTTAAAGCAGAGCGACAAGTCGTTTCCAGCCTCGATATCAAACCGCTCCGTCTCGATCTCGTACACGTGAAAAATCGCCATTAATGATATGTTACTACTACCGCTGATTCGGAGCTCAAGCTCGGAAATACATCTCGCTCTGCTTACTCAAGAACGCCCAACAACAGAAAACAAAAAAACATTGCAGTAGCAAAATCCGGCGTTCAAGAATATAAACACCGCCTATTCGTCACCCATATAAGAAAACCGGACTATCATTCCTGGTAGACACGGAAGCCAACATATCTGTCCTACCTAAAATAAAGGCTTCACCGCCACACCTCTACCGCTCAAGCTCTACGACGCAAGCAAGTTCTTTATGAGCTGCCACGAAACCGCGTGCGGGTATGTCCAACTTTCACGGACCAAAAACTCCTGAAGTAAAATAGCGATATGGCATTAGTCCGTAGCCCGCAATATATTGGCCACATCGGCATAGAATCACGAGGAGATTCAACATGGGTTGAATCTCCAGCGATGCGCCGGGAGCGCGGGGAGCGCAGGGGTGGGTGTCCGTTTTAAGATCGTTATATGGGGTGTCTGTACCTAGACTTCTAACATATTTTGGTGGTTCCTATTAGTCTCTTTGAACTCAGAGGTGTGCTCGTCGGACAGATCTGATAGAACATTCTATGGCCTTAAGATAAAATGGTGCAGGAGGTGCCTTGTAAGATACGGCTGACTGTAATAAGAGATTAGAGTAATTTGCAGGTATGAATTTTTCTACATAGCTTGTTGGATTTGGAAATTATAGAGAGTTCTAAATCTCTATCAAGTACGTCATTCTGGACGTACCAGAGTGCGCCGAAAGCTCTTTTGTAGAAATTGTTTTGCATAATCTGTAGTTGGTTAAGTGTTATCGGGTCGGTGTGAGTAAAGACTGGCGCCGCATACGTCATCACCGGCCGTATGTACACCTTGTATAAAGTGCATTTATTTCTGAGATTCATTTTGCTCTTTTGTCAATCATACCGCTAAGACGTGAAAGGTATAATCAAGCATTTTCCTAACACGCTTGGTGGGATTTTTGAAAAGAAGATATTTGTTGAGCGTAATTTTAAATATTTGTAATTGTGACGCCATGGAATATGTGAATCAAGCATGCGAGAGGAGAGTTGTAACGGTACGTACAACTTCTTTCTTTAATTTTGCTCTAGTTGAAGTAGATGGTGGCTGATTTTTCCGGGTTTACTTCGATTCTCCAGGTTTTGAACCATCGTGACAGCTTGTCGATGGCTTTCTGGAGGCGAGGAGTGATTTGTCTGAAATTGCTACTGCGCAAGTATAGAGCGCTGTTGTTGGCAAAGAGCGCGAGTTGGGCGCCTGTTTGCGGACGCGGAATGTCGTTCTTATACGTGGAGTATAACAGTGGAGAGTGTGGAGTATGGCACATACGCTATTTTCATTCCAGAGAAGTGTCTGTCTGTAATGTATTAATGAATGATAAACATAAGACGATCTGAGACTTTTAGTTGGCGGAGTTTATAAATTAGACCTGCGTGCATACTTTGTCGAATGCCTTAGCAACATCGAAGAAAACCACTACGATTTTGTGTTTGCGTATAAAACCTCATAGATGTGTTCAACTAGACAGAGCTTGTTGAGGGTAAGAACGATTTGGCCTGAACCGAACTGTTCGTGGATATTAGGCCGTTTCCTTATAAATGATCATTAAGTTGTGTTTTGAGAGTTTTTCGAATAGCTTGCCTAGATAGCTTAGGAGGTTGATTAGTCTATAGCTATTGGAGAAGTCGCAAGGTTTCCTTGATTTGGATGGTAATAAAGGCTTTCGACGCAATTTACGTGTTTAATGTTGTGGGGAGTGGAATTCAGTGAATATTGGAGTTCAACACTGTTAGCGATACACTTTTCCTGGTTTCCGAACGCAAGGATGTTATCCGGTTTTTGCATGGCCAGCATACATCGGATTTGAGCTTGGCCGCCAAGCCCAGTAGGCTGTGGTTGGGAGTGATTTCTTTCATTAGGATGCTCCAGTTTTCGTATTTAATTCCTTTACCCAAAGCATTCATTTTGTGTCGGAGGGCTCGCGTTTAAGATCTGTACTCGTGTAAGAGTACTCGTGTGGTGCAGGACTTTGATTTTAGCTTTTATCAGTTCACAAACATCCGCGAATAAGCCCCGGCGTTCTGAGTTTGCAGGAACCTTCTGTTATTGGTTGACCACTGTCCTGATGTGGTTAGTAAGAGCTCCTATGGCTATGTCGAGATCGTTGTTGGAAATTAGGTCATCCGGAATACATAAGTTAGACATGCCTTGCGATGGCCCCGGCGTTGACCACCAGCACGGAAACAATCAAAACAATCGAAATAATTAAAACGATTAGGCATTAACGATCGTTTGATTGGTTAAAATTCTGAATTTTGATGGCGGATTTTGTGAATCTATTTTACGGGATAATATATAAGAATAAATCTATAACATTACACGCAATTCATATAATTACCAGCTGTTTCACTGAAAGCAAGCCAGCGTCCTTTTCCGCCATAAGCTAGTTTATAGTTGGTGCTTGCACATATGATATTACTGAACAGACTGGCTTACCGTCTTTATGTACTTTTGGCAAACCATTCAATGAAGGGGCTTGTGGATTCATCGCTATCAAATTTTTATTTTAGAATTTTTTAGTAAATAAGAATTTAGAAGACGCTAAATTTTGTTTAACTCGCGCAATAAATTCATTAGTGGGATCATATTTTAAATTTTAGAAGTTTTTCGATATTAATTATATTATTAATTTTATTATTTGAATCAGACTTTTTTATTATTACTACAGTATTTCCTTTATTGGCTTTTACTCATTACTAGATTTCAATATTCTTTGTTTTAGGGACAATAATGTCTTATGATCTACATTATGTATATATAGTTCAAAACGTTACAATTATTATTAAGTTTTAATAAACTGAGATTTTCTATTTTCTGGACTCATTACATTTACTTTTATGAAAGATATTTCAGTATCTATCGCTAGTATCGCCCTACACGTTTCTGTTATTTGATTTTTAATGAATTATATTTTATTCCTTGTTCAGAAGAAATTCTTCATTCTTAATTAGTTTCTTATTAATTTTTTCTATTCTCGAATACAATTGATTTCATTGTTTTTGTTCAAATTGATCAATATGATTAGACTGATTTTGATTTATCACTAAACGTTTTAAATTTTTCTTTTGTTAAGAACATTTTGTGAATGATTACAAAGATTCATTCTAGCTTTTGATCAACCAAATCAAATTAAATGCAATGTAATTTGAACGATAATTTGGAATGTTAATACAAATTTTCGATGGTTAATCTGTGGTAAATTGACAGGTATGACTATTAGTGATGATCTGTGACTGCTGGTAGAGGGTCTCTTTGTTACCCCCGACGTATTATCCAGTGCATGACTGCGTGTCATATGAGGAGGTTGGAACACATTATTAGCTTATTTTAACACTCCACGCCCTGGTGGATGTGACTGCATGCATTTTTGAAGATGTGCCTAGTTGGTATGAAACGTATGTAGAAATAACAGTATAACTATTAGCGAACTGAGATAAATAAACAGTTAACACTTGCTTAGGTGTTCGATACTTATGAATCCTCTTGAATCAATATCCAATTAGTTGGATAGGGATTCGTAATGGAAGAACGAATTGAGGGTCAACGGTGGGTTGTATGCTGCATGTTAATGCATTTTGCAGGCAAGCATCCAAATATAATGCTCTTAATTATAAAAAAGAAATGGTGTATTTGAAAAAAAGAACACACTACAATTCTGATTCAACTTCCATATTGGTAAAAAAAAAATATCAATAAAACTGCACTATATGTTTTACATTTCAAGTGCATTTTGTACAAAATGTAAAATCAAAAATGCTGTGTTTGGAAAAATAGGAATATCATTTTCTTTTATATACACCTTATCCTATACCGAAAACAAGTTTTATATTCGAAAACGTTCCGAGCCATCCCATCAGATACGGTCTACATTATCTACGCCTTGCCGAACATCCTATATAAACACGAAATATATTTTCTAGCTGAAACTCATCGCTCTAGTTCCACTCTATTATCGGAGCTTCTAAGATAAATTGTCGAGCCTACTTGACGTAACATGATGTTCGTCCGTCCATGAAAAGCTTTAATGCTAACAAAAATTAAATATTTAACTTATCTAATATTATAAGGCGAGCAATTTATATATATATGAGCCTGTCATAATTAGAAGGTAGAGTGTGGTTTTTGTTTCTAGTGAACAATGTTTTACGTTATTGGCTTTCGACACTAGCAATTACTATTTGTTTTGCTTTAAATAATGATTTTTTCCGACAACCGATTTAAGTGAATTAAAACCACGATATTAAAACTACGATATTAAAACCACGATATGCTCCAGGCTGAGCTGTGAAATTGAAAGCAACCCGTGAAAAGCACTTTAGAAAATCCATTCAAAGATGTGCGCGACAGATAACAGACAAAACAATTTAAATAACATTATTATCTCTTATTATTTTTTATCATCATCTCTTGGTTTTCCTTACATACGTTCAATGTACAGACACATAGGTTTCTACTGTTTTATTATATGTAAATAAATATGGGTATTTACAATACATGCAAATGGTTTTGCAGACATTTATTACCGTTTAAAGAAATCTAAGTGTTCGTTGCGTCTCCGTCATAACGAATACACGACTTATAAGTCTTCAACGAAGGGCTAAAGAAGCATCTGATCAATCACTCAGAAGACTTTGACAAACGACTCAGCAGGTTAGCACTTAAGGTTGTCAGTGATCGATATAAAAACAGAGCGGTATGGCACCCTATCTGTATAAATAAACAATAAATAATTAGTGAATAAAAAAAAGGCACCTATATTGTCAAGGAGAATGTATTTGAAATTACAACTTCAAATAAATATTAATAAGATTCCCTTTAAATTTGTGAGAATATGAATGCAAAAAAATAGATATCCCTATGTGTTTGTACTCATTATGAATAAATATAAATAAAATGTAATGTTTGTTTTGAATTCAATAGTATAAATTAATTTCAAGAAAATAATAGTAAATTTATAATTTATGTAATATTAAAAAATTAAGTTAATAATTTTATTATTTTAATAAAACTAAAAAATGTTATGAAGTAATTTGATATTTCATTTCAAAACCCTAAATATATAAAAAATAAAATAATATTGATATCAGTGGCCTTCTATTTCAAGTGTAGTAAGTTTTAATGCTCGCGTTTATTGTGGTGTTTCGGATCTCATGAAGAAAAAGATTCAGAATAAATTTTGAAAAACTGAACTCTTGCGGTACATTTGTAAGAATCATTTGATGAGCGATAAACACTTTGATTCATTAAAGGTTCGCTCAACAGCCAGCCGGCGTTGACCTTATTCAGCAGATTTTCAATGTATGGAGGATGATAGGACGCAATTGGTATTTTCTGTGGTTTATGCAAGGTATTTGCTTGCGTTCATCGAAACAAATTAATGAGACACTACATTACTTATGGCGTTGAGGCTCGATCGCTTGAACTCTGAAGTCTTATTTGAGTGGCGGAGTTTAGAGAGTTGATATTAATAGTTAGATCGTTGGGGTCTGCAGCCAATATGGGTGTGCCACAGAGTTAGATTCTTGGATATTTCTATTTCGACTTTTATAATGATTAACCACACTTTGTTAAGGATGAACATCGGATTTTACCATTACTAATTATGCTTCTTTAATTTTAAGGTTATACGCAGTAACCAGCTTATGATGAAGTAAGAACTACTATCTCTCAAATAGTTTTATGTATAGAGATGGATATTACATTTTCATTCCTTATTTATTATTTTAGGCAATGTCACGTAAACAGCCATATCATACTACTTTACCGTACTTTCCGTGACCCCTTTGAAAGTCGTTTTAACAAAATGTCACTTTAAATTGACATACCTGTCAAATGACTTTTGGTGGAATTGAATTTAAAGGAGGCTGTAAATTTATTTATTCATATAAATAAATAAACAAATAATTAATAAAATATTTAAACAATACATTATATCACTGTACATGTGGTACGATGATAATATGTCGCATAGCATTACTAAATTGCATAAAGCAGATTGAAAAGGATGTATGAAATATGAATTTTCTATATCCCTTTGGATCCATGTCTATATTTGTCAAACACACATTTAATTCTTAATTTTATACATAATTTATAACATTTCCGGACATAATAATTCCTGCGGTCACCGTAATGTTTTCTCCGTGTCTCATTTAATTAATGTATTGCTCTAACTATGTATCATGATATGTGTATCACAGTAACAAACTTTGTCGACACTTTAAATCCCGAGTGGAAACCATTTGGAAATTAGTGTCAAAACATGGTTTGTTTTCATAACCATAATAATTACGCAGGCATCTGACAATTCCGTAATTTATTTTCCAAAATCTAATTTTTGATACTAATACAAATAGCTCGAGAATTAGCCTCCTGAAAAAGAAAATGTTTTTCGTCTTTACCACGATGAGATCTGTCATTCAAAATATGAGGATGTCATATTAAAATACTGACGTCGTATTATTGCGACGGCGCTGTGGAGGCGTGCCAGCGCGGATGCCTGTTTTCATCTGAGATTTAATTTGACATTTGTTCCGCAATCGTGAGAACGGACACGAAAATAGAGGATTGTGTTGTCGAGCGCATGTATTATGTTATTTTTGATAGGTATTAAGTCTTTTCTGCGATTTCAGCGTCCATTGGTAATGACATGATTATATTCTAAGACTTTGCTGTTTATCTCCGCTTAAAACTGACAACGATGCAAGTCCCTGTTGCGGTCTTGTTTCACTCTTTTTCCTCAGTCCCGACTTCGAACTCGGTCCGGTTGAATTCCTCTTATAGCGCATTCGGACGTAAATTTTATTCACGTTTCGAATTATAATTCCGATTTCGGTTCAGATCTTGCTGTTGTTGTAATTGCAGTACTAGACTTTGTCGCGCTGCGGGCCGGTCATATTAAAATTTGTATATTGCCAATTCATTTTCGATTTCTGACTCTAATACAAGTTTGGTAAGAGGGCGAGACAACACTGCATTTAAACAATGTTCCGACAAAATGGGTCTCTGTTCTTATAGCGCATATTGAGTGCTCAATTTTTATTATGGACATCAAAGTCTTTCTAATTGCAGAAGTGAGTAATATTACAAAAAAGTAAATCATTATTTATTACGAGATTACGTTTATATTTATACCAATTTAAACTTCTCTTGGAAAGTTCGACCACCTTTCATACAAAATGCCTTCCACTTCGAAGAATGTTGTCATCCCTTAACTAGGGTCACCTCAATATCAAGTCCTTACAATCGACAGTAGTCCAGAATTGTTCTGAATCGTTGGCCTCGATTAAGTTGCTGACGGCTAACTTGACTGGCCTTTGTTGTAATGTCGCATTTCTTTGTAAGCTCTACAATGATGACCGATGATATGAGCGAGGAGACGGGTTCTCTCAAATTACAACATAGGTATAAGTTTCGAATGTTGACTACAGATGAATTCTCCAATGAATTTGTAAATTAACACAGATTAAAATTATTAGTTCTTACCTCCTGGCAGACTAAGGTTCCATATTTGTGGTAATAGTACCAGCCTACCAACATTGAGCCGGCATCAAGAAGTTAGAGGAAAATGGAAATTCTAATATCAGCTACTAAGTGTCACCATCGTACTAACTATCATGCATTTACTTTTCATCTCTTTCAAGTAGACGATTTATATTCCATTTTACGCATTTGCCATGCAATTTTCTACAGAATACACTATTTAATTTTAGGTAACTCATATAACGATTACTTTAAACGTACATAACATTGGTTAAATCAGAAAAGGAGGTCTATTGTTGAAAAATGCAGACCGTTAACAGTTCCCCTGTGGTTTTGCGGACGCGTAAGACGAGCGTACACATACGAGTACAGTAGCGCTATCGTGTCCATGTGTACCTCCCATAATAAAACCTATTGTAAAGCCTAATGTAGCTTTAATAACGACGCTCATTAGAAGTAATTAACTAACTATAAGGGAACTTACAGTAATAAAATTAAACATATGGTGCAGCAAATACTTGTTTGCAGCTGTTGGCAGTTTCAGACCCTTTAAGTTTAATTACGTGTCCAATAGTTTCAGGAATGGTTTACATTTAACTTGATCACTCAGAGTTAGCGTATCATTTTTATCGGCTGTATCACTTGCTGACCTTAAAAAGTGTTATAGTATTCTGAAGTAGGTTGTATCGCAGGTGTATAACCTCTTCAAAACTGAAAATTAGGAATTTGTAACTTTGAATGTTGAGAATCTCGCGAAAAACAGAGATATGAAATAATAAAGAAAATTATTCATGGATTCGCGAGTAACCCAGAAAAGCAACGAATTGTATCAGCTCAATAAAAAGTGCAAAGCTAATTAAAAATAAATGAGTGGGGAAGAAAAATAAACAGCAATTAAGAAAACTCTCATCGCTGGTATTAATTATGAAGACATCTGGGACTCCTAAGGGCCCGCCTGAGCAAAAGACAATGTTAAAAAATGTAATAAGTCATTGAGTATATTTCTTTAAATTGTATTTCATGTTATTTTAGAGTAAAAAGTTCTATATACG
>BGZK01003320.1:0-27487 GCA_005406025.1 Eumeta japonica
TTAATACATATCTATGGATTTAAATAAACAGCTTCAACTGAAAGAATTAACTTTGATGCTTAATTATTGGGGCTACATTAACATCTAACGAAAATAGAATACACACGTTCTTATAGTAAAATTATTACTACGAAGACACTGCTATACTACAAAATAATCGATAATGTAGCTGTCTGCTCTTGTAGTCGGTGGTCGTGTAGTTTGCTGTCACGAAAGTGTTTCATGCTTTACTTGTTTGCTCTGATATTTTACTTATTTTTACATAATTTTCCCCAACACATACATACATACATGATTTGAAAAAATATATGTATATTGATTATACAAGCATAAAATTATATATTGCATTTTTCCTTTAATTTTTCAAGTTTATTTTTTTTTCTTTTTTAATTTCTTTTGCGAGCAAGTTCTTTAAACAAAACCTCAGAATTGTTGACACTGCTTGAGTGCAGGTTAATGCCAGCTCACTCACTTTGTGTACTCTTTTAGCAATATAAATTAATATTTTAAAACAACTTTAAACACAATTTGTTAGTTTTGTTTTCGTTTTAACTTCCATTTTGGTTTTTTGGGAAAATTTAATTAATAGTTTCATGCTACAGCAAGTATCAAGTGTGCAATAAATACATACATATGCATATGAAATAAATTTTTGAAATAAGTATATGCCAAGCAGTTCTGGGAATTACAAAACATACATATGTATATTCACGAGTTGTAATATTTACGAATTGGCTCGCAGTGAAAACGAAATTTGTGAAAATTATTAGATTTTTGCTTTACAGCTCTTTACTTGCCACTGATTTCAATGGAAAAGGCTACCGTATGACGAAAACAATCAAATATTTTTTAAATACACTAAACAAAGTATAAATTCTCATTTCAAACATTTTTATGAGCTATTGTATGCTTATTACGCTTTTTATTTTGTTTAGCAAACACAAACTGCGAAGCTTTTGTTTGTTTGCCTCATGGCAGGAATCGAACCTGCACCCCTGTGACTCCTATTCTTTACATCTTAGCCACCGAGGCGAATTCCTATGCAATATGAGTCAATTAAGTGTTTTATAAACTTATAATAATTTGTAGGAATAAATCGTAAAACTAAAAAAAAGTTAGGTTGTTGGTAAGAGGGTGATGATAGACCACATCATGACCTATGCCGAAGCTATTGTAGGTTTGTTGAAAGCTTCTTTAAAAAAGGTTACATTTCATTATTTTTCTACATTGAAATGCCGTACGACACAAGCTGAACTGCAACATTTGGGATTTTAGAATTCGATATCTAGAAGTGTCAATATTTTCCGACATTTAATTTTTTTATTCCATCAAATATATAACCAGTATTTTGTTTTGTTTAGACAGTGAGAAATTTTCACTCTGAAAACTGTGAAATGAAAACCTCACTGTTCTTTTGGTTGATAGAAAACAAAGTGCTGCTACCTTTTAAATGGAAACTAGCTGACAACAGAAAAACACAGAGACACTCTTCAAAAGAGCTACATTGAAGGATATGTATTAAGTAAATTATCCTTGAATTCTGTAGCGATGCAAAACATTTTGTTTTACATCTTGAAAGCGCTGGCCATGAAAAAGAACTTTCAATGAAATTGAAATTTTATTTATGGCCTGCTGGGCCTTTTAATTTATGTCATATGTACATATATACATAATACATACATAAGTATACAACAATATTTTATTGAACATTTAAAGTATTAAAATGTGTAAATTGAACACTTAACAAGTGTTGATAAACAATAATTAAATTTATTTTAATCGTATTTATGGCATAAAATAAAATAAAATACCCGTAAATGAAGTAATTTTTAAAGAAAGTCTCTGGGGTTGTTGTGGCGAATTGGGTTGTGTTTATAAATATGAGTAAATAATTGTTGCATTTTTATATTTAAGTTGAGTTATTCTTTTAGACAACATTCTTTTTCAAGTGAATCAATACTTATTTATTCAATTGTAACGTATTTAACTTTACTGGAGTTTGTCCTATAGTCAACAATCAACCCCAACTGTAATGGAATCCTTTTTATACCTCCAACCAAAAGTGTAGTGGTATATTTACTTTGTCATTCCAGGTATGTAACGCAGTCGAGACCCTATAAAGTATATATATTCTTGATCAGTGATAAAACTAAGACGATTGAGCATGTCCGTCCGTCTGTCTGTGTAAAACATTCTACAGTCCCAACGGAAAGAGCTAGACGCCTGAAACTTGGACTAACCTGATGCCGAACCATGGGACCGGTTAAGTTCGGAAATGGGCCATATCGGACCGAGGGGGAAAAAGTTCCCCTAAGAAGCAAAAAAATACCTCTTAAAAGATCATTTAAAAGTATTTTTGTAATTTTGCTGAAGAAATGAAGAATTTCTACGTCAGTTGGAGCTCGATGTCTAGGGGTTACAGCTTAAAATTAAAAAAAAAAACACATCAGTCTACATATAGGCGAGATATAGGGAAAACCGATTTCTCAAGAACAAAACATTTTTTAAGTACTAGATAGGAATAATAAACTGAATCATCTGATATTAAATTTTGGCAAGTTGTTGAAATCGGCCGATATATATAGGCAAGATTTAGCGAAAACCGATTTTTCAAGAAATCAATCCTAGAAGCGAGCCAAAACGCTTTTCGATGTAAGAAGGTAAATAGAATAGCTAAGTCTAGCAACTTAAAATCAAAATTATAAAAAATTTTGACATGGATCTATGTATAGTCAAGATATAGTCAAAACCGATTTCTCAAGAAGTCGGGCCTGTAAGCGAACTAGAATGTTATTTGGCACAAAAGTCAGTAAGGTTATGAAGAAGTCACTATGTAAAATAAATTCATAAAAATTTTGGACATCGGTAATATACAGTTGAGATTTAGCGATAAACCGATTTTTCGAGAAGTTGAACCTTAACGTGAACGAGAACGTTTTTGATGAAAAAAAAAAAGTAAAAAATGTGATTTGTGAATTTTTTTTTTTTTGTCATCGGCCGAGATACAGCGAAAACAATTTCCTAATAAATCGAACCTCTAAACGAAGTAGGCCTTCTTTGGTCAGATGAGATAGATGTGGTAATAAACAAGCCAGGTAGTGTGGAATCTTATTTTATTTTTTTTGATGTCTTAATAGTTGGAGGGTACCAAAGATTCGACTTGGTCGAATATAATGTTCTTACTTTTTTGCTCTACTATTGAACAATGGCTTTAATAAGTTTAATAGCAAATAATTATAAATAATAAAATAAAACAAAATAATACTATATTAATGTGGAGGGAGTAAAAAATTTAAGGTGATTCCTATGATTGGCAGTACATGATCAACGTCTACGCATAGAAAGCAGCAACACTGTTAAGAACGGGAGATGCGTAATGCTCTCGAAGGTCAAAAACAAACTTAAGGGCAATTAAAAAAATAATTAAAATGTCACAAAATCCCACTTCAGCCCACAACTATTTTTAATGTCTCTATATATATACCAGCAAAAATGATATATAAGTAATTAGGCAATGCAAATCAAAAATAATTTAATAAATTTTACAGACATCTTGTTGTTGTAACCATAAAACAATTCCCTCATAAAAATTTTGTTCATCAGAGCTAGGTTTCCGCAGGTTTATTTCATAGGAATTGCTAAGAAACTCACTTTCTGCAAACGGTAACGCTAATTTCTAATAACAAGGTGATATGTACATCGTATTTTAGTGCTCCAGTGAGACTGATTTATGTTTTATTTATATTATTATATATAAGAGCGTAAGAATATATAAGAGCGTAAGAATTGGCGTGGCTACCATGTTTTGCGGATCACTGCACTAGCATTAACCGTAAGCAGTGTTGCTTTCTAGTGGTGTTGAGTAGATCTTTTAGAAAACATCTCTGGCAGATATTTTCTTTGTGTTACCACCTCTTGTTTAATACATCCCCCACAGATTTATAGACATTATTTCTTGTAGTATTACTTCTCTAAAGGTATATGATATATATATTAGGGCCAATCCCCAAAATCCCAGAATTTTTTTGGAATTAATGAATCCCTGAATTTGCTTCAAAAAGTCCCGGCAATCCGGAAATTTAAAATTATTTTTTCTTTGGCAAAGCCATTAAGCATTAAATTAATATAATATGGCTACACTTGGAATACTATTTTTATATTTGTATATATTACTGTGTTAAAATTATTGTAAGCTGAATAAACACACATTAAAACTTTGCTACAATTGTCTTTAAAGGTCTTTGAATTGGAAGAGGGAGTTGCATAAATCACAGGATAATAAATGCAATATGGATTATAATTTCTTATTTATTTAATAATTCATCGAGCTGATAGATATGAGCCATATAAGATTGATACATATATAGTAATGAAAGTAGAAAAATGTATATACATACTTTAGTATGCATTATTTTATTATTTTTAATTTTTCCTAACTTATAAAACATATAGTGGCCTTATTTAAAAAAAAAAAAAACTACACAAGGCTTAATAGGTTGTTATTTGACAAAGTTCTATGGATTATTTATCATAAAACAGCTTATTAAATGCTGCATAAGTTTTTGAAGAAGCCTTGTATGTATTTTATATTTTTATAAGAGCTACTTGACATGTAAAATAAATGGCGTTAATTTTAATTTTAAATTTAATGTATGCATGTTTGTTTGAAATTTCTGGAATTAAAAAAATCTGGCATTTTTTTGGGATCCCAGGATTTGAGCTTTCACAATTTTACATTCCGGGATTTATGAAGCTTAATTCTATTTGGCAACCCTAATACATACACATGTAATTGTTAATAAAAAAGTTTTTATAATATTTTGTTGCATAAAACATTCTTTATTTTTCCTTTTGCTACTATGTATGTATATCAAATTAACAACCAAATCTACTTAATACAGATAATCGAATGATTTAAGCAAGAAATAACACAATTTTTAATAATTTTGTTCATTTTTTATCTTTTACGTTTAGCTTTAGGTCAAACCACGTTCACATATCATCCTTTCAAACTTAGTTATTACGACTCCCTTGAACAGTTTATTTGCTTTCCTCAAACAAGCTCATTTTTCATTTACATTTCAAAACAATTTCAAATAGTTGGAAAGGTTGCATACAAAAGTAAGCAAAAAAAAAAAAGGAAAATATTCAAGTATAGATAATAAATGCACAAGGAGTAATTGAATTTTTTCCAAGAATGTGTGGAAAACTGAATAATTTGTGGTTGAAAAGAGCCCCACAACATGAAATAATTATGCAACAGTTCAATTGGAAGTTGTATATTTAATGCTGGGTATAAGGAAAATATAAGAAATGCACAAAAGAAGTAGAAAGTTAAAAGTTTAAAACAAATTGTAGCAATATAACAAGCAATTGGCGTTCAAAATTTGTTAAGGAAAAGCTGAGTATAACAACCTTTGTGAAGATGTTAAAGTCCAACCAGTGCCTCGTTTCTGCAATTTAATCAAAAGTTCTCGAATCGAGAACTATGAAAGATAAAATTCCATCGTTTATCGATTAGTTTCGTATTACGACATCGAGAACAGGCTGCACTAATTACGTCTTCATTGGAAATTTCTATTGAGCAGCTGTCAAAAATGGCAAACAATAACAAACAAACACAAAAAAGAAGTTAAAAGAAACTGTCGAAAAGTGCCGTTTAAAAGATATGAAAATGCAATAAAATTGGTATATGAGTCTCTTTTTAGCACATGAAATATTTCTTCATGAAACTTTTATAATTACATTTGAAACTTTCTATCTGTGCCTTACACACTGAATGAAATTCAGGCCAATTTCATCAGTTTAACATAGACGAATGACAGGACAAAGAAGAATTTTATAGTACATGAAAGTCTGTACTGAAATTCACTGCCTCACTTTTTTTTTCACCCTGTCATCTACAAACACAGAATTTCAGAAAAAATTTCATGTGTGAACTGAGACTATCAAAATAAGTAATGAAAATATATACACATACATATTTAATTGAAAAATTATTGTATACATTTTAACATTTATTTTGTACAGAATGGTCTTATGACATCAGCACCATCTTTATCTGAGAAAATTAGAAAAAAGTCAGAATAAAAGTATCCAAATATTGCTATTTAAAAGCAGAAATATTAAAATTAACATAAATAGAGCAAAAGTTATAATTAACTAGCGAACCCCTGCACATTTCGTAGTGCAAAAAAATTAAATAAAAAAAATCAATTCTAAAAATATTTCGATATGAATGCAGGGTTTGCTAAAATGACTATAACTTAAGAACTAATACAACACATACAATACAAAACCAGTTTACAAATAATTTACACTAAAAATTACCATGAGCTACAGCCTTTGCCTTTATGAAAAAATGCCCGAAAGAGTATATTTTATTTTTACAAAAGCTATACACCAAATTAAAGCTATTCAAATTATCTACGCAAAGAAATCATTCTCGATATCTTAAAATTAAAAAGTTGTTAACAAAACGGTATCTGGTTATGCTGCTACTTTTTCCCAACCAGTGTTTAGTTGAAGTGCATACCGTTTTGATCACAACTTGGGTACTTTTCAAGATATTGATCTAATTCTTTTGTGTTTAAAATGATACCAAAATTAAAAATATTTAAATTTTCAAAAATTTTAATTTTTTTATACGAGGGGGTACGGAAAAAATTTTAGTGTTCAGTCAATTTTACTTATGAGCAAGAAAATGGCTGTATCTCCGTAAATAATGATCCAATTGTAAAAATTCAAACAGTTTTGGATAGAAGAAAATCAGCACCCTTTAGTTATTCTTGCCTAGTCTTTCAATATGTCTATATGCTGCCGACATTTCGCTGATGCTACTCAGCTCCTCAGTAGACTCGAAAAATATATATAATTAATTACTAACGAACACACAGCAGTGATGATTAGTTAGCTTCCTGAACATCATTATTAAGTCTCGTGCTATCACTAAAAATCTGAGACATTGTGAATTAGATCGTTGTGTATTTATATCTTTTGTACCGATTATTGGAAAGTCTAAAGTGTTGAATGGATTGATCTGGGAATTGTTCTTTTTGCGTTTTGGTGATGGCGTAAGTTTTTGTTTGGCAGGATCAAGAATAGAATAAAAGTTTCCCCAGAGGAGAAGGTCATCAGCACAAAAGGTTGATATTAAAAGGTTGATATTAAAAATTAAACACTTAATAAAAGTGACTAAGGGCAGAAAAAGCACACACAAAAATGTGGATAACTGTAAACTTGCGAACTGAGAAGAGACCCAAAATAAATCGAACCGTATTCAAAGAGAACTTGATGTAGACTGATATACATTTTAATTAAAGCGTAGTCCTAGAGACAGGTCCTGGAATTATGGTATTCGACATTCATGTATACAAACTTTTCTGATGTAACATTTTTTTTTAATAAGAAAGTAGGCAGAAAGATAGTTCAAAAAGATTCTTCATAGGAAATTGTTTTTAAATGTACACTAATAGAAAAATGACGATCTAATTTTAAGAACAAATTTTTGTTTATAGATTGTAGAAATGTTAAATTGCAATCATGCATTTTGTAAGTAAAATGACGTTCTCGAATTTAAGCATAAGATCTTAAAAGCAAGATCGTATTCTTAAGTTTAAAAACGTTATCTTAAACCTTGAGAACGCATACTTATAATCAAGAATTTAATCTTAATATGGAGAATGTATTCTAGAATTTTAAGTATGTAATCTTGATTTGAGATTGGTTTAAAAACATACTCTTGAATACGGTGTTAAAATTAGAGTTAATTTAAAATTTATAATCTTAAATGCGATCGTAATATGTCAAGATTTTTTATTCTTGAATCAAGAATTTTCAGGCTTAACAGACTTTGGAAACTGAAATTCTTGATTTCAAACGTAAAATTTTGATTTTTAAAATTTTACAATCGTCCTTATTCCACTTAGCGTAATCAATACGAAACGATATCGTTAGACCTGGACTGTTGTAAATCGGTATGCCCATTATCAATATCAAATGTTATCGATAAGCGACGATGTCTTTTTCGTATGCCGTAAGCAACATCAACGTTGACATCAATTTAAATTGACTCTGATTTTGTCGACGGTGTTGTTGGTGTCGAAATAATTTTAGACTTTAAAACTTTTTTTCAATAGCGCAATTTCCAAATTAAAAATTATGGAAAAAGAAAAACAAATAACAGTTTTCGATTTAATAAATTAACGAAGAAAATGGAAAAAATCTACCACTTGCCTATGATTTTCAAAAAGTCAGTCCTCCCACAAAGTATAAGATTTGACTTTTTATGTTTGAAAGGAAATGAATTAAAATACTAAATTAAAATTACAAAAAAAAAGTAGAACCTTGTATAACTCCACCGTCATCATACACTTTTTCATAAATTTGTATACCATCTACTTCTACTGGCTGAAATAATTATAAGTTGAAATCATTAGCGCTAGTTGATTTTGATATTCGGAATATGTGTCAATCTGACTCATATTTTTAGGCGAAAAACTTTCGAAATTTTTAAACAAACAAGAAATTGACTTATTAAGAAGAACACTTAATTTATTACTTACTTTTCATGGGGTACTTAAAATACATCTAATTTCCGACAATGCTTTTTCATTTTCAAATCATTCGGGTCAGAATTACAATCAGGAAAAAATTTTAATTATTTAAAGTCCTTTTTATATTTGAAATTATATATCTGTTAATATTTTGATCTCCTTCTAACAAAAAATAAATAAATAAAATAAACTAAAACTGAAAACAAACCCATGTGTGTAAATTGTTAAAGATGTGCTTTAAAAAACGATAATTCATCGACATCGTTACACTGCTCTTACGGCATACTAGTTTTGTATTAAATTGATGACGATGCCGATAAAATTTGATATTGATATTAAATTGATGACGATCACGACGATGATAAACGGTATAAGGATGAATATCTTTAATATCTTATAAATATTTACATATATAGATTTATCTACCAAAAAGGTACGTTTTAAAGACGATAACACTATGCAGCAGGGATACCGGTCTTTTTGAGTTTCATCGCCAAATGGCTTCTAAAATGTCACCAAATCAAGCAAAATAGCGCCAAAACATTAAAGAATGTGATTTAACTAATAATAAATAAAAGATTTTTATTGCAAATAATTATGGCAGATTTTTAGTTCAAAATTCGAATGCCTTCCCAAAGCCGGGCAAATATCGCTAAAATTTTTCATCTTAATTTTATTAACAAAAATAAACACTTTTATATGGACATATAAAACTCATTTATTTTATTATCTAAATACAATCATTACAAAAATCAGAAAATCATTTTATATTACAAAATTTTGCAAACCCCCTCCTCCCCCAAAACACCAAACGAAGCTTAGTGTTGACATCAAGATAAAAATAAGAAAGTGAGAAGAATCATTTGGGCACATATGTATGTATATCAAGTACCGAATCAAACTTTTCGTTTTCGGTTTTTTTCTTCATCATTTTTCTTGTTTGCATTCTCATTTTGGTATATTTCTTATAAATTGAATCTACTTAACAAATCTAACTGTTTACATTCATAAACGATATTATTAAAAGTGATGAATTTAGAAGTTCGTACTGAATTTAATTCCTAAATTTAGTTTTAGAATTCGCATTTCTATACATAAGCCCAATCACTTAAATAAAAGTTGTCCGGCAGCTTTTCTTAGACTCTAAGGAAATAAAGCGAGAAAAGTCTGAAATTTGTGGAAAATAAAAAAAATACAGTTAAAAATATCGCCAAGTACATTATCAATCAAAATATCAAAATTTTCATAGCAACATTTGACGAGAAATCGCCATATCTGACAGCGCTACAATGCAACAGTCCTGTGAGATGATTGATAATTACCACAAAAAATCATCACTACGCAACCCTCAACTAATTTATCCTAAAACTAACTACTCTACCTTTGAAAACTCGTTTCTAGTAAGGGTGAGAAGACTTTACAATGACTTGCCTGTTGAACTGAGAGGTTTTGATCTTCAGTTTATACTATTAGACGTTACTTATATAACCAATTTAATAGCTAAGCAATTGTTATAAATTATTATATTAATATATCCTGCTTAAACGCTATCACCAAATCTTCGCTACCACTATCAATACCATTCTCATATAATTATAATTTTTTAACCAAAAAGAAAGAATTTATAAAAAAAAAAGAAAAAAGAGAAACTTATTATTTTATCATGTATGCATGTATTATAGAGAAGTCTGAATATTGTAATAAACTTAACCAAGTTATGTTGAATATGAATATAGTTAAAATATGCTTGTTATTTCCTTATAATCATATATGGCCCTTTAGGGCTCGATTATTGAATAAATAAAGAAAGAAAGAAAGAAAAAGCGTTTTGGGTCAAGGTGTATTTTCGGCCATAAAGTAAAAATTTGCGCACAGATTGCATTTTGCAAAATTGGAAACATTTGCAGATTTATACATTTCAAAAAGTTTTAGCCCAAAAATTTCAAATTAAAAAAAAATTTAGTTTCTATTTCGTAAATTCAAAATAATTAATTATACCAAAATATAATATTAGCATATCTTACAGCCAACATAATTCGAACTTTTGGACATATTATGTAAATAAATCGAGCACGCCGTTTTTGAGTTATAATAAGAGGTTTCGATCGTATCCACAGAATAAACATATTTTGATTTTCGCATTTAGATAACCACAACACATTAAAAATATATAGTGATCATTCAACTTTAGCTAATTTTATTATCATTTGTTGCATAGTGCAACTGTTTTGTTTCAAAAATTTTGTAAACATAATTTATAAAAACATTATTTTCTGCCCTGAAGAAGCTATCCGAAAGAGAGCGAAATATTGGCATATAATAATTTATATTAAAACTGACCTAAAGCTTCACATTAAAACTCAACTCATGTAATTGAAAAATTTAAGTATTTTTAATTTTGATATCATTTTTTAAATTAAAATTTTTGAAAATTTAAATATATTTAATTTTGGGTATCATTTGAAAGTGCTAATCTTCTTTATCCAAAACTGTTTTAATTTTTAAGATTGAACTATTATTTACGGAGATCCAGCCATTTTCTTGCTCATAAGTGAAATGACAAAAACTAAACATTTTTCGTACCCGGTCGTATCAAAAAAATTTTTTAAATTTTAATATTTTTAATTTTGGGTATCATTTTAAAGTGTTAATCTTCTTCTATCTAAAACTTTTTGAATTTTTACAATTGAGCATTATTTACGGAGATACAGCCATTTTCCTATAAGAAATTGACAAAAACAAAAAATTTTTCCGTACCCCCGTATCAAAAAATATAATACAAACAATACAATGTTGGCTTATGAATGCAGTCATAGTTAAGATATTCTTTTTCCGAATTCGATTCAAAGGAATAGAAAAAAACATTTTTTTATTATATATTATTATCCTCCGGCACTTCATCGAACGGTTTAAAATTTTCTCTCCCCATAGCGAAAGGCGGCTTATCATTTGTTTTCATAAAACGTTCCTTCTTTGGGTGTAGATGGTTCACCTCCCATTTTATACTCTCCCGTATCCGATATAACCCAAACATTTTGAGACTGACGTTCACAACGTACCCCAAAAACCTTCCCTACTCGTTATCGATTCAGCAAAGAAATGATGTGCCCTCGAATAGGAGCAACCATAGAAATAGCATTTCTTTTGATCTCGTCCAAAGTTGGGATAGAACGTTGCATGCCCCACTGGCTGCTGGAATCCTAAAGTACTGCTTGTTTGTATGGACTCAACATAATCGGCATCGGTTGCATCTAAACGAAATTCACTACTACGATTGCGAAATTTCGGTCCAGCTGGATCCAAAGCGAAAATTGTATTAAAACGAAAGGGATATATTTGTTTGCCAGCGCCAAAGCGATTTGTGCACCAACGAATGACCAATTATGTAAACATCTCCAATATACAAATTCGCCTTCATGCAGAAAACGTACAAATTCAGCCAAAGAAACCCCAAATCATCAATCAAGTCAACCACACCAAAGTAGTTAACATTCGATGATACAACACTCCAGTCCACCACAATAACATTGAAATCAACTATCGTATTTGCGACAAAGTCATTATTTCCCCATCAAGCGTTTTATTTTTTGCTGTTGGTGCAATAATTCCCCGGGCGACGATGCTGTTGACGATGGTATGGTGCCATTGCTGACAACCGCTTCATTTAAATTCGACAGTTTGGTGAGATTCAAATAAGCATTTTACAGCACGATTAAAAGTTCCTTTGCTCTGACTCATCCAGCCGTGTATGATGATTCTGGCAAAATAAGAACAAGTGCATAAAAACGATGTTAAAATTTAGTTTGTCAGTTGCTTGCAAATAATAAAACAAAGCAAAAAAAAAAGAAAGATTCTTATTAAATCATCATTGAGACGGAAGTACATGCTTAGAAACTTCTTGCAACACTTTACACAATTGGGAATCTCCTGTAGTTATATTTAATACTACAAGTGTAGTTAAGAACAGACAAAAAACGAGCATTAAAGTCGTGCCATTTTTTTACCATGTTTCAGATTTTATTAGTTTCTGTATTATTACACACAAAAATCAAGTTAAAAACAACGAAAGGAAAGTTGATTTTACATTTTTCGAAAATGGTTTTGCTCCATACGCTTTCAAGTTCAATTCAATCGGATTTCTTAATGAACTTAAAAAAATATTTTTAATTATTAAAACAATTTCAACTCCTTTTGCTGATACAAAAAATTTTTTTGAATAAGAATTGATTTTATGCATTCAACACGCAGAATTAATATCAATTTTATAAAAATTTAACATGAATTTAATCAACATTTTTCATGTTGATTTTACGTTGGCATTTTTTCTGTGTGTATCGCATACATTTTAGCTCATAAAGATAAATTTTTACAACATATATTTTTAATGGCTGATAACAAAGACGAAATAATGTTTCGCCTTAAAAAATATATATATTCTTGTTTTACATTTTGAGTAAAAGTTATCTTTAATTGTTTACCCACAAAAGTTTTTGAAGGTGTCATCATGTTTAGATCTTTAATTTTATCAATAATTTCACCTGTTTGTAAGAGTTATTAAGTACACACAGAAAAAAAGTCCAAGGTAAATTTGACATGAAAAAATGTTAATTAAAATCATGTTAACCATTCTAATTCCTCTAATTAATTTGACTTTCTATTCAACAATTCAAAATGTTGTATTTTGCTTTTACCTCAAGCTCAAAAAAATAATGCATTTTTAATCCTGTCAAACTTCTGCAAAACCAATCGCCCAATTTGCTCGATGGATACATAAAATCATGTATTGTATTACATCAAAGCTTAATACAATTAAAAGAAGCTAAAATTGTTTTAATATTGAAAAATATTGTTTAAATATTAAGTGACAAATGGTTTAAGGTTACATTTTCCGATGAAAAAATAAACTTTAGCATTAATGGTTGCTTACTATTACTTCCATGACCTAAATAAGAAGGAATTATAATAAAATTTATTATTTTAATTCAAAAGGCCTTTATAATTGTTTTTGCTTAGTCTTTCAGCATGTCTATATGCCGCCGACATTTCGCTGATGCTACTCAGCTCGTCAGTAGACTCGAAACCCCTGTTGAAAAAATTTTCAAACATTTACTTCATATTCTATTATTTCAATTGAAATAATGAGAATTTTAAAAATATTTAAGCACATTTTCAAAGACAAAAACAACTTTTTCTGTATTGCTAATCTATTAACTTTTCTTAGCAACTTTCATACAACGAGCTACCATCGGTTGCTGATTTGTATATGTATTTGAATTAAGGAGGAACTATTTTGAAGCCGCGGGATCGTGGCATGGGTTTGCTTAGTTTTAAAACATTCTTTGTTCAAGTAATACGCGAAAAAATTCTAGAGTAGTGCATGTGTTTAAATAGAAGCAAAAGTTTAGTATATTAATATAATATATTTTTATTTTTTTAGGAAACTAAGGCCAGCACATTGAAATTTGGTAACGCAAAAATTAACTTTTTTCTGAACTTCAGTTTAGAAGATATACATATATAGGCTCTCGACAAAAAACATTATTATTTACAAGCAAAATAAATTACAAAACATAAAATTCAATTTAATTAAAATTTTCTTTTTATCATGAACAGAAAATTTTTGAGGATTTAGTATTAACCATATGATTAAAGTAGTTCAAATCATCACAAATAATTTAGAAATAATAACACATTGTCAATAAATGTATCCATCAAGCTCAAAATCAACGATAAACTTATAAACAACAATCTTAAATGTTACATTCAAATGTTACATTCAAAAGTGAAATAGATCTAAGTAGACGACAGCTAAAATGGTGGTTGGGTTGCCATGTAGATACGCCTTCGTCAAAAGGTGGCAATTGCCTGAGCGTGTGTATTTTATTTTTGGCAGGTGATAGTCGGCAACTGGCTGTATCGAATGCTTTACATTTAATTGACATAACAGAGGCTCTGCTGAAAAATGCGTCGAGGAAGAGAAAACATAAGCAAAATATGACAGTACACAGAAAAAAATATGACCATTTTTTTTCTTAACAAATATTTGTTTGTAGGACATTTTTTGTCTAATTAATAATATGTATACACGAAAATCTACATGGATATATACAGACATATTTACGTCATAAAACAAATGTTTTGTCATATTCTATTACTGTCCTTTATAAATAGTATAATAATTTTATAAGAAAAACGTTTTTTTTTACGAATTGTGGTGTTTAAATTTGACAATTTTGTGATAGGTCCCAGCGCAATCAAAAGTAATTGGGATTCGAATTTAGTAATAGAATACGAAATTTATTTTTTCTGTGTATATCTCAAACAGGTGGCATTACGGCAGATTATGTTCTGTCTAATTGTAATTAAGTCTTTATTCTGCCAAAGTTTTGTTTTTCTTTACAAAGATCCCAGTGGGAAAACAAAGAATTGATTACATAAATAACCAATAATATATTTATTTGAAATAATAATAATAACTTATCGTTAATAATCGACAAAGTAATCCATCTGTCTCAAAAATTTCCTTTTATTAATTACCACGTATATTTCCAAATTTATTTCTGTAAGTGACATTTAATAAATTCTGTAATCAAAATTATGCAACCTATATATTACATTCTGCATTTTTAATGATTACATTTTCCAGCTGGAATTACGTGTATGGTCGAGCGTATATTTCAATAAATAAGTTGTAATAACGGCCCTAAAACAAAAACAATTCCTCACATTTTGTTTCCCAACAGTCACGAAGATTTGATTTCACTAAATGTGTGATATTCATTAAACCAAAAGATGTTCTTTGAAAACTCACAATTATGATAAAAAAAAAAATCTGCCGAATTTCTCTCTAGTCGATTCAAGTTAAACCTTTAGTAGTATTTTCATAGTTAAGCATTAACTTGCATTTAAATTTCTGAATCACTCACTTACCTTGTGGGATGATCAGCATTGAACTGACAATGAAATGCTTTCTCATCATCTGTGCGCATTTCACGGCCACATTCGGGGAAATCACGTTTATATAAAAAGAATTGCATTTTCACACGATCGGCATTTGAGAACGGAATCCAATGTTTGAAAAACCTTTTCCAAAATGTTGGATCGAAATGACGTTTAAAATAAGTTGGCTTTTTAAGTGGCAGCGTATGAACGCAAATATCATCAATGCCATTTTTCTGCAAGGACTGGTTAGAAGGAGCGCACGATATGAAAGTAACTGGAAAAGGTATAATAAAAAATCGTTACGTGATGTATATTTTTTTCTTGGAGTGTATATTTTTTTAATTTTTTATTTTCAAATCACCTTGTGTAAACATAAGTAACAGTAATAAAACAAAAGTTATTTTTAATAAACATTGATTTGCAGTTGTTTTATGCATTTCTAACATTTAAAATTTTATTCAAATACAAAAACAATTCTTTTTTGCTAAAAATATATATTCTGCTTTTATTCTATTTTATTCGTCATACGTTTAAGCATGAATCAATTTAGTGCAGCGTCTTCTTTTTTTTAATTTTTATTTTATTTAAAAATTAAAATGCCGATCCGCTCAATAGCAAGTTTATAAAACAACTGATTGTTTATTATTGTTTGTATGTTAAGCAGACGCTGTATAGATGAAATATTTATTTGTTTAGCTGAAAAAAAATAAAACAACTCCACATTGTTTAATTAAAAATATTCAACTAATCTTATTTTAAATAATATTTTAGCTTTAGCTAAATACTTTAGTACTCATTTTTTCTTTTATAATTTCAATTCAAATGTTTAATTTTCACACATTTATCTGAGAACATTATTATCATTAAAATAATTGTGGATGGGCGGTTGATCTCTCTGAAGATACAAATACTCTTATTTAATGGGTTTGTGCATCAACAAAAATATTTGTGTGACTTAACTTCTACTACAGGGATTCCCAACAACTTTCCATTGGCAGGAGACCTTGCAAAAATTTTTTCTGATAGACTCGCTTCAAAGTCTGGTTTCAAACGTGGCAAAGAATTAATAAAATTTAATGGAAAACTAGTTTTTCCAAACACAAAAAAAAATTAGAAGAAAACGTGCAATTTAAAAAAACACTTATTTTAAAAATTTTTACTGCCAGTTTCTCTATTTCGAATCATTTACCATCGTTCGCATAAATACATTTAATACAAAAACAAATTTTGAATGCGAACGATCGAGGAACTGGCTGTTAGTTTAAAAAAAGCAAATTTGATCATTTCACAAAGCAAAAAAAAAACAAAATTAACAGATAAAATAAACAAGCATTATTGAATTTCATTCCATAAAATAATATAAAAGAAACCAAAAGATTGTGCGGTCAGGGGATACCCGTTGAGAACAAAGTTTCTTGCTTTTTCATCTTTGAAGACAACTCAATAGAAGAACGAACTGCATCAGATATTTTCAAATATTTCAGCAGTCGTCAATATTTTATTAATTTGTTTGTCGGGTTCAAGTTCATTTCTAAATTATTGCTTGTGATTAATATTTGCTCAAGGCGACCTTAGCTGGGGGACAGCCAGCTGTTTCATATTCGCCACAATATTTATCAACACCCTTGGTCTGGAACTCGGACTGGTGTCAACTCTTGTAATGGCACTACTTGTAGTGGACCTTAAACTACTCAGCCACGAGCCCAATTTATACTCTCCGTCTATAACGCTAGCAGTTATGTTTAGATTTTTGTTGTCGTTGTTACTTTGGAATAAATCTTATACCAAAAATTATGCCAGTTAATTTTTAACTGTTTGTTTAATTAATTAATCAGTTGTACTTATTCATAAAATATACACAATATACAGGCTAGTAACGCTATAAAACTTCATTATTATATTCTATCATTTAATTTTGTCAAAAATCTTCGAAAACAGCATCAATTTTGTAAAATTTGATTCAAACTGATTCGGCTCAAAAGAGAGTCCAAAAGTTTGATTTAAAGAGAGCTAGCGACATTCTAATATCGGTTAGCTGTCATTACTAAATTATATTTGTTGGTAGAAGTCTCTATAACCTACAACTTTCGCTATCTCACCATGAAACATACACAATTATTTGCTGACAAAGATACACCTAAACACACACCTCACATGCTTGTGGCGATACACAAAACTCACACACTTTCGAGACAATTTCTACTAATTCGACCACCCACAAGCCGTTAAAATAAAACTAGCTGATTGTTGTAAAAATTTTGTAAAAAAATTAAAAACCAAGCGTTTACTATATGAGCAGAAATAGATAAACATAATAGAGATAAATTCTGTGGAAGCATTTATTTATATTAAATTAAAATAGAGAGTATTTGTATCTCAGAGAGAATAGATCGCAATTTTTATAAGTATTCGCAATTATTATAAGCTACTAAACACATCTGAAACCGCTAACTACAGGAGCATCGACTACAAATGTAGTCAGCCACATTTGTGGTATGAAGGCAGTTTAGAACTATTTTAGAAGTTGAGATTCATGATAAAATCACAGCTTTGTTAACAATTACATAAACTTTGTTAACATAAACGCTGTTTAAATAATCATTTATTTAATATTTTTAAATTAAAATCCATTTAAAAAATTATAACTATATTTAAATTGGCAATTGACGCAATGGTGATCACCAAAATAATTGTTTCAAAAAAGAATGTATATTCTGATATTGGCAGATGGTAGCCGGTAGCTTGCCGTTGAATGTGCTTTAATGATAATAATGTTCTCAAATAAATGTGTGAACAGCAAACGTTTGAGACGAAAATTATAAAAATTTAGTTCTAAAAATACGAATTGATGTTTAAAAAAGTGATTTTATGGAAAAAAAAAATTATTAAACTGAATTTTATTTATTTTCATTATTCGTTAAATAGTGGTTCAAAATGTGGTAAAAAAAATAGTTTTTTGTTTTATAATGTATTCAGGTATACGCTTTAATCCAGATAAACGCAATTAACGCCTTTATTAAGCTCAATTGATCATGCAAAATGTCAATCAACAATTGAGCAATTAAAGATAATTGTTCAAATATTGAATAAAATTTTAAATGCAACACTGTTTATTTTTCTGTAATAGGATTGCATCTTTATTCAGTATGAATCAACTACTTTTCGTTTTGTTTTTGATAAATTAATAAACTAAAGATTTATGCCAAGTGGCCCAATAAATATTTTTAATAACAAACACTAAACTGCAAAGCTTTTTGCTTGTCTGCAGAAACACCCAGAGCCTGCGGCAGAAATCGAACCTGCGACCTCGTGACTGTTGGGCAGGTACTCTATCCACTCAGCCATCGAGGCGCTCATTTGTTGTTTGTGTCTCTCAATTAGTTTGCGTATGTGTTTATTGTATGTGTGAACACTAAAAATTATCTACGTAATTAACCGAATATTAAGCAATTAATTTTGTATGCATGAACAGGGTATTAAACTAATTTTTGCCTTTGATAAGTATTATATATGCAATATATATATATATAAATAATTTTCAGTTTTCTTTATGAAAGATTGCTAAATAAATCAAAAATTCCAAATAAGATTCTTTTCTTAGTTAGGGTGTTTTTACATTTCAACTAAAGATATATAAGTGAATAAGCAAAGGCATACAAATTAATTTATATTTTCATTGAAACCATTACGAATTTCCGTTAAAGCACGTGATTGGTACAAATTTTATTCAAATTTCTCAATTAAGATTAATTACAAGAACAAGTGTAAAAGCAAACAATAAAAACGAACGCTTTATTTGCATACTTGGAAATTGGCAATGGGAAATCTCTTAATTGTTTTTTTTTTTTCATAAAGAATGTTCCTGTTTTGCATTCATGTATGAATTTTAAAACAATATTTTTACAAAATATTTGTCGGGGTTAAATAACAAAAATATGAAATTGTTTAGATTATAAATGTATCAGAATCGGAAACTAAAAAAATAATAAACAAATAAGGCTGGTTTTTAAAATTTAGCCATAGCTAAAGGATGGATTTTTAAGATCGCATTAAATAATAAGGTTTCCTAATTTGAAACTTTCAATTAAAATACGAAGAAAATCGAAAACCAGTGTTAAGCATTGAAGTTGATAATACAAGTTATAGTGCATGAAATACATTCAACACATCAAGCCTTACGAACACCATACAATTATTTTAAAAGCGGCAGCGTCATTATAAAAGTCAGACAACAAGAAACTTAACATTTTTTTAAATAATTGTATTTATTATTCTCATCGTTCTTCAACTTTATGGCATTAAAAGCTAACGTGTTCTGTCGCGACAAAAACAAAACAGATCAAGTTTACAGAAGCTACAACGATGGTGGTTGTGTAGCTACGCCTTCGTTCAAATAATTTGACTATAAGAGCATGTGTATTTCATTTTTGACAGGTGGTAGTCAGCTACATTTATAGCCAACAAATCAGCTACATCATCCAAATTCCACAAATAAACTTCTTTAACTTCTTTTACATAAACTTATTTTTAATTTACTGATTGAGAATTATTTATTCTAAATTTTTCATTCAATTCAAGCTAACCTGTCCGCATTGTTCTCCGAATTTATTTGTAAATTAAAGAACTGTCTGGCGAAACTTTTCTCACATCTTTTCAATTTTAAAGATATCAAGAAAATCAGCATATTTTGTAGCTCGTAATACCGTGTAGTCAGTTTGCCAGGCTGTCACCAAAATAATTGTTTTCAGAATAATTTTTTTTGTGGCAGCTGGTAGTCGGTAGCTTGTTGTGTCGAATATGTTTCATTCTTTAATGATAATGTCCTCGAATAAATGTATGAAAAGTAAAAATTTAAGCGGAGAATAATATAAATAAAGAGTACTAAAAACGGGTTGATGTTTCAAAAGTGATTTTATTAAAAAATTATTAAACTGAATTTTATTTACTCCATTATTCACCAAATAGTGGTTTAAAATGTGGTCGAAAAATAACTTTTTGTTTTATAATGTGTTCAGATAGACATTGTGATTGAGAGTATCACATTTAACGACTTAATTGGGCTCAATTTAGCATAGAAAATTTCAATTAATATTAAATTGCTCCTACAAATTGGCACAGCTTCATATGCAACACTGTTTCTTTATCGTTACCAACCGAGCTCATAAAGCCAGCTACATTTGTAGCCAAAAAGTCAGCTACTTAATTATTTTGGAAGCGGCAACTGCAAAATCAAAATGCACAAAAATCACCTTTTAATTATTTTCTTTACAAAATCGTATTTGCTATTCACATATAAAATTTATTCACAAAAATATTTCTTTAAAACAATCAATTATTAATTTTCTTATTAAAATAAAATCACTAACCTTGGTTATCGTCAAAAAAATAGACTTAGATATAAGTTGACGACAGCTACAACGGTGTTCGTGTAGTCGTGTTGCAGCCGTCAAATGAATTGTTACCATATGAATGTGTATATTCTATTTATGCAGTCGGTGTTCGTGTAGCCTGCTGTGTCGAATGTGTTTAATGCTTTGTGGTCTTTAAAACTCTGTTCATTCATCGTTGAGCAAGCGATGAAAATACATCGTCGGCGTATCTTCATTTTTCAGAAATTTATTAAGCATTGTTGTTGCTTTTTGTTGGTTGAAGCACAGTAAACACATGCGTTTCAATTATAATTGAGTAGAAAATAAAAGCAGACACGTCTACGATGTAAGATATTATTTAATGATAAAAAATTAAAGTCAATTTAATTTAATAATAAATGATAATTTTTAAATTTTAAAACAAAAATATTTGCTGCTAATAGAAATTAGATCGGACTATTTCTCTAGTTTTACCAAAACTTACTTATGTGAATATGAAAAACATTTATTCCAAACAGCGAAATGGAATGATCTCGTCGCACTTAAAAATATTTTATTTTGCTATATCGCAATTGTCATGAGAGTGTAATATGGAAAGTTTGACAAGTTTGATTTAAAATCCTCAAATGAATTTTAGAAATTATAATAGTATAATTTTGCCAGACATAAAAATCTTCAAAATGTTGTCTGTTAGTTACGAAACAAATGGAAGCGTTTTTTCCTTTTCTTATACATATTTGATTTCGTAGGTTAGTTATATCTCACAAGAAAATTAAAAAATATTTTCTTATTTTGAGTATTTGACATTATGTTGGCTGGATTGGCTCTCTCGCCAATACTACTTTATTTTTAATTTTGCTCATCACTGATGTAAACACTGAAAATTATTTTTACAATAAACCGATTACTACGCAAGTATTTTTGGATATGTGAACAGGGTATAGAAGGCTGCTTTGAAAAGGAAAAAATAAGGGAAGCAATACGAAGTCTAAATTTGTAGGCATACTAGCTTACTGGAATATTCATAGAATTCCCACATACATGAAAACACTTTATATCCGGGGTTACTCTGTATTGCGATGCGTAAGAAAAATCGTGCGTTATCGAACGGTTGGTACTCCTGTTTGCGTTTACGCATTTTACTTTCGCAAATTTGGCATCACCGTACTCTGTAAAGCGAAAGTGCATGTCAAAAACGCTCATTACGTTTAAATATTTTGCGCTAACTACATACCAAACGCAAAGGAGCGAAACATGTAAGTTAATTTTTTAAATATTTATTACTAAATTGTTAATATAACAAAAATTTTAGGGAAAAGACAAAAGTTACAAACGCTTTTTGAATTGCCTTTAAAACATACATAAACGCGTCTTTATTCAATCTGAAATTTTGTATAAAGCTGAAGAAATGGAAAATATTATTTGAAAACGTTTTTAGTATGATAGACAACCTTACCTTTGGTCATTAAGAGACAGTATGTCTGATCTATCTCTCAAAATTCTTCTAGTAACACTAATAGAATCCTCAGTTTCCTCTTCAAACCATAACGCCACCGAATCCATCACAACTTTTTTTAACAAAAAACACTATTTATTTAATATTTACCACAGAAAAAACACACGTACTTCACAAACAAATTTGTTTAAATGTTTTCGTTTTAATTGCATATTTTGTTTTGTTTTGACATTTAATGTTCTTCTTCTTTCTCATTGTTCGCTTTGCAGCGGTAGGGTTGCTTCTTTTTACAAATAATTTGCGAAAGCGTTTGCGTGAGTGATACAGAGTACAAAATTGCTTGCTTAACGCATTTACCGAACGCATCAAACATGTTTTCGCATCGCAATACAGAATAACCCCTGGCATAAAATTTTTTATCTCCAATAAATTGAACCCATCTAAGGTTTGTACGTAAGTATATATGTATATATGTACATGTGCGTCTCTCTAGTTCTTTTTCCACTTTTACTTGCTAAATGAACACCACTTATGATGAACAATTACACTTAATCAAGTTTATATTCGCTGTTAATTTGTCATTAATTAATTTCGTACTAAACGGTCTTGCTCATTAGCATTGTTAGCAAAGCAAATATGTATTGCCGTTTGAAAAGATTGTGCAAGTACGTTGCTAGAATATTCTTACTACAGGAACAAAACATTTTCCACTCAAATAGCTGCTGCACAAACTTAAACTGCACTCACAGGAACAATATCGACGAGAAACGTTTATTGATTTGGTTTGATGTTGAAAACACACACACACACACATACATTTGCATTTATGCTAGTCGAATTCCTGACAGGTAAAATAGTTAGCACAGCTGCTTGCTGAGTGTAATGTAATGTATTCGAGTACATATTGCTCGTTTATACCAACATAGTCACATCTCCAAATGTAAACCTTTTATATATCACAGAGTTTATTTAGTTCATTTGTTCTGAAAAAAGTTCCCAGTTGTCAGGACAAAAATCTCTTCATATCCTTTACAAAAAGTATAAAGAATTCGTGATTCTGTTAGCGATTTTCATAATTTTCATTTACAACTCCTTAAAGTATATGCCAGACGAGAGCTCAGACTATTTTAGTTGATTAATTTTATAATAAACCATATTAGCTCTGTTCACAATCTCATGGAAATGGTATTAATCTATAAAGCATTTAGCAATGAAATTATGTTTATGTGTAACATTAAAAACTAGTAAATTTTGTACGTAATCCTTAATCACTAAACACATTAAGCACTACTGACTACAGGATTGCAAAACCACAAATGCCACTTACTACAAATGTTGGCATTATCGAGCTACTTAATCGTAATTTGGAAACGCAGCTACATCATTAGAATCATGCAATAAAATATTTAAAAAGGCTAATATAAATCAAATGTAGAAAGCAAACAGCTCTGCCGTTTGAGTAGTATAAGTATCATTGCAAACAGTATATGCTTATTTATATGAGACCAAAGTTTGAAGAATTGTGCTAAAAGATTATTGTAAAGAATAACAAATATATCACAGCCGGTTCTAACCCAGCTAAAACAAACAAAAAATTTTTCTTAATTGTAGGAGAAAAATGATTGTGCGATCGAGGTGTCCCCTTAAAACGACGTTTTTCTTCATTTTGATTATAGTTCAAGGTGAAATTTGTATATCTTATTACATCCTTCAACCAAAATATGGATTTTGTCATTCCGTAAGTAACGCAGTGAAATACGTGTCTGAGACCCAATAACGTATATATGTACATTCTTGTTTAGTGATAAAAACTAAGACGATTTCGGCATGTCCGTCCATCCGTCCGTTTGTCTGTCTGGAAAACATTCTACAGTCCAAACAAAAGAGCTAGATCCCTGAAATTTGACTAATCAGATGCCAAACGATGGCATCCTTCAAAACAGTAATTTTGTAACATTTTTATTAAATTAATATCACTGACGTAATTCGCATCAAAAAAGTTTGTTTTATGTAATTTTGTTGATGTAGATACTTAATTATTTTCCATTTTGGAAAATAATTAAGTAGCTGACTTTAGGGCTGCAAATGTAGCTACTACAATTGTAGTATGTGCTCGTGTAGTTCGCTGCTTGAATTGTGCTTCATGCTTGAAGAGCACAATGGGCGAGATCGGACCAAGGAGAAAAAAGGTCCCCTTAAAAAAAAATCCCTGGAAAAACGAACTAGAACGTTATCTGGCTAAAGAAAGTAAGTAAAGTAATACAATTTTAGCCATATAAATTAAATTCATAAAAATTTTTTGACATCAGTCCATATACATATAATTGAGATATAGCGAAACCCGATTTCTCAAAAAGTCGCATATGTAAACCAACTGTAACGCTATTTAATGAAAAATTCAAGATATAATAAAATATGGCTATTTAAAATTAAATTTATAAAATTTTTGATATCGGTTCACATAGAGCCGAGATAAAGCAAAACCCCATTTCTTAAGAGTCGGAGCTTAAAGTGAACTCGAACGTTTTTGATGGAAAAAGTAAGTGAAGGAATAAAGTCCGGCCATTTAAAATGTAATTTATGAAATTTTTGTACATCGGCCCACATATATCCGAGATAAAGCGAAAACCAATTTCCTAATAAATTGGATCTATAAACGAAGTAGGCCTTTTTGGTAAAAACAGGTAGATGTGGTAATAAAACTAGACAGTTGAAGAAGAATCTTATGTTATTTTTTTTATGTTTTAAGGAGGACACCAAAGATTCAACCCGGTCGGATATAACGTTCTTATTTGGTGTTTGCTGTTTTTGAAGGTGAATATCTAGAACGAATTACATCAGAAGGTTTCACATATTTCAGCAGTAATAAGTATACACAAATTACAAGAAAGTATAGCTGTTAAGCTTCATTATTAAATTCTATCATTAAATGTTGTCTGAAAATCTTGAAAAACGGCCTCAGTTATGAATTTGATACAATCGATTCGGTTCAGAATATCATGCTAAAGTTTTAATTTGAGAACAGCTAGCGATATCTATCATCGATAAGCTTTCATAACTGAAATATGTTTGTTGGTAGATGTCTTCGCTATGACCAACAAACATGCACAATTATTTGCTGATAGAGTTACACTTCACAGTTCACATGCTCTCGGGACAACACACACTTCGTGAAAATTTGTAATAATTCGTTCCGCGTTAAGGTACATCGTTTCAAAAATAAGAAAGTAAAATAACCGAACTTAATAAAATAGGTCATTAATTATTGAAAAATTATTTTTAAAAAAATTTAGGAAGCTGTGTGACGGTGCCAATTCTTTCCTTTTTGTTTCTTTTGCAATGTTTTCTTTAAATTTTCAAAACAAAAAATTTGCTATTATATACATATGTTCGGATTTTCATTCACCAAACGTTACATATGCACATATTTATCATTTGCTCTACACAACAGAAAAAGCTACGCATTATGAGAAATTTTGAGGTTTAAAAGTTACATTTTGTAAATTTATTTAACAATTATTCGGTGCAAAGAAAGTGTTTTTATGCTTTTGGAAAACCGGTTGATTTTTTTTAGTGCATTTAAAATAATTTAATAAAACCTCATTTTGATTTAATTTCATTTTAAATGTGACAACAATTAAAATTATAAAAGAAGTTAATAATACAATTAGGAAAACAAGTGTTCACTTTTAATGGCTACATTAAATATTTTTGTCATTTTTTCATTGTAAAATTATACTTTCATTGACCTTGTCACTGCATGCATGCACACGTTTATACATACACACATATTTTCAGCTGGTGAGCAGACAGTGAGAATATGATTGAATTCTCAACATCGTGTCGTGTTATAAATTCCACACTGTTTTGTTAAAAAAAAAATTAAGAATTAAGAATTTAGTATCGCGACAGTGGGCCTATAGAATGCCCAACATCTTTGAAGCAACTGACTGTAGGTTTTTAAGAAGTAGTCCGCGCTGATGTTTTATTTGAGTATCCATAAATTTTTGACATTTATTTAACTGATTGCTTCGATGGCTGAATGGTAGTAGGTTCAGGTTCGTTTCCTGCCGTAGGCTTTAGGTATTTTGCAGACAAGGTGAAAGTTTCACAGTTGTTTGTATTTGTTAGTTAAAACAAACAAAAACTAATTATATTAAATAATTGGATAATATTAAATATTTTAATTATTCGAACTTACGCAATGATTTAGAAATGACTTGAGCCCGAAAACAAATCAATAAAAATGTATGCAAATAATTAAGGCTGTCCAATATTATTTTATTTTATCCCACAAATAATCATTGTATTACATGGTTCCAAGGAGTACATTTTAGAGTACTCCTATGTAATGCAGGTATAGACCATTTTATTGTGCTTAAGTTTTTTTCAACGATTTTGCAACACTAGAACATTTTTGGAGTACTTTCGTATGTGGTATGTACATATATATAGATACTCTATTCAGTAGTGTAATGGAACAGTTTCGAAATTAGTCCTTGTGGGCACTCCAGGGAGCAATTTTGGGTGTACAATAATGTAATGTGGTCTAGTCATTTCGATTATTTTTGAGTAATTCTATTCCGTTATAGAGTGCACCGTACACGCATGTCTGGAGCACTGTGTTATTTGTAGAATTATTGTGATTTATTTGTTTTAATTTCCCTTTTATGCCAAAAGTGTGTGTAATATATATATACGTACAGCTTGTAAAGCTGGCAGCGCTCATTTTAAGACAGCTGGAATTTTCCAATTGTCATGGAAGCGTGCTGACATTCCCACAACCCCCTGACTCAAACACCAGTGCGCTCAGCTCCACAACTCAATGCAAAATTATTCCGATAAATAAATCCCATTCTTTTATTGAAAAGAAATTTTTACCACAAGTGTTTATTTCTTTCCATCTCATAATTTCTTCTATATTTGATTGTATTATAATAATCTATTTCTTAAAAAACCCCTATTTCTCCAACTTCTTTTTGCTGATTTTACAATAAACAAGTAGTTTAAACAAATTGATTCACGCTTCTTCCTGATAAATATCTTCCTAGGTTCTAGTTTGTTTTTGATGAAATTTGTTCATGGTCCTTCGAGCCGGATATGAACTAGTGACCTATTTTGGAAGCGAATCAATTTAATGATTGAGATAGCTTTTGAAAATGCAG
>BGZK01003321.1:0-27480 GCA_005406025.1 Eumeta japonica
GAGGGCACTCATGCGAGCGTTATCGAGTGACTTGTTGTCGATCGCTTAAGATGTCAATCGATATCGCAGGCCAAGCTTTAAATATCGCCGATACTGATACGCATATTGAAACTGAGTTCAAGTAAAATTAACAAACTTCAAGTAAAGTAATTCTTCTATACAAAATAACAGTGTTTATTAACGAGCCTTTCATATCATCAAAATATTCAATAAATTTCATTTCTAAAATTCAAGTTTTCAAACAACAAAACGTCTTCAATATTTATGATTTCATAATGTAATCGATATATTTAGTATTTAGTTTAGATTGGTTCTGATTCAAAATTGATATTAATAAGATTTAAAAGACAATGAATTGAATTTGAAATCATGTTTAAATCAAATTAAAAGTATAAAAACAACATTGCAAATGATTAATGAAAATTGATATTAATAAGGGGAGATAGGCGATTTCTTAGATCCGTTTAAAGCAAGATGATTGCAGTGAAATAGTCGCTCAGATGCGACAGAACTCGTTTATGCAAAGAAAGCAAAATAGAAGAAACAATTTCATTATGTATTCTGTTGATTTTATATTCTGTATTTAATATGTTATTTCTCATAATTATCATGCAAAAATAAGAGTTGAAAATTGAATATTTTGTTCAAAACACTTTAAAGAAAAAGTATAGGTGTATCGACAGTAAAATATCGCCGATATATCGGTATTGGTATCAGTTACTTCCCTAATTTTAACATTGTTTACAGGCAATCTCAAAATCATCAGAATTTCATATTTTTTCTTCTATAAAATTTAAACGTTTTACACCATAAGAAAATACTTGAATTCAGGCTTTTTATATGTGAACCAACTTTTGTTATTTAACTGTCAAGCGTTTTGTCGTATGCGGTTTTGATTATCTTCTTCCTCACTTTAGTGCCTTTTATTGATGAGTCCGAGTAACTTAATTTACTTGCCAACCGCTCCCATAGTTGATTCGTCTTTGCTCTTCCCTGAGAACTCTTACGTAGATATTTTTTCCCACATATCAGTGTGCTGATGTGCTATAAAAATTACAAGAACTTAATTTTGCGTCTACAAAGCTTATTTGCGCCTCGATCATTTGTTTTTTAATTTAAAACAATAAAATAATTTACATTTCGTTTTCTCTGTCTACGAACGAAACTGGCAAGGTTGCATTCGAATGAACATTTACTCATCGAATGACGTCACACGTAAACGCGATACATTTTATTCGATCGCAAGTATAATGAAATCGTTCATTCGAATAAGAATTCGCTCGCAATCGAATGACAGAATTAGCTTCTTACACTTTTGATACTAAAATTTTCAAATATTCATTTGGTCGTTTTGCGGTGTGAAATCTGCATTTCTGGCAACGTTGAATAAGGCCTATTATTTTCTCAGAGAACTACCTTGAGAAAGAAAACAAACTCCAGAGATTGTCAAACTTTTTTCCAGGGTTGCAAAAAATGCAATATTTTGTTTATGTAAACAAAGTACTGCCAAATATATTTTGTACGAAAAAAACGCTTACACAAAAGCACTTAATTACATAATACACCGAGAAATATGAGTTTGAATTCGTAAGTAGGCCAAAAACGAACAAAATGCACTGGTTGTCACATATAAGACCCTCGTAGTATAGAAGCTATTCAACTAACAACCTTTTTCAAAATAAAAAAACGCCAAAAAATGTTAATTAAAAAAATGGTGAAAATTAGTTGTGCATTATTGAGACATAATGAATTCGTAAATAGGCTTAAAACGAACAAAATGCACCAGTTGTCACATGTGAGACCCTCGTAGTATAGAAGATATAAGCCCAGCAAACTTTTTCACTCAAGTCCAGGTGCATGAGATTTTATAGCAAATTAAGAAGCAAGTTCACTGGGTGGAATCAAAGTCACGAGAAAGTTATATTATTAAAATCATATATTTTTACCTTTTCCTGTTCTTATTCATAGAAAAATAAAGTATACTTCGAAAAGTTTTTTAATAAATTAGATTTTATAAAATAATAATAATTAATAATAAGTGATTTTACTTTCAAAAAGCACTAAATTAGCAATTTATTGATTTTTTCAATTTATTGGTTGATTAAACAACTCACTGTACGGAATTATCAACTTAGGAAGAAGTTTACCAAAAATGTTCTTTTGTTTACACTGCAGTTACACGACCAAGTTTTGCTATCAAGATTTTTACATGTATTGCTTGTCAAAATTCAAAAAAAATTGACAGCTGTGGCGCAGGCTGCACTCAACTTCATATCAATATTGTATCAAGATGGCGTCACAAGGAAAACTAAAAATGTTAATTTCAATAAAATTATTAGAAATAATAAAAGAAAATGCGGAAAAAGAAAAAAAACGCGGACAGAAAGGAAATATTGAGTGAAGCCGTTATGATATGATGGAAGATTCATGTTCCACAGAACTTCGTGGCATCTGTATAATTGTATAAATCGAAGCACATCATTATATTTATTATTTTTGCTCACAGACATTATTTTTGTGTTTTTAAAATTATGTTCGTCACTTTTTTATTATTTATTTTGAAAAAGACAGCAAAAACTAAAATAGCAAAAAATTAAGAAAGCCAAAACAGTATGTATTTATAAACAAAGCGAGGAAAAAATGGCGTCAGCTGTTTTCTTGATTGTAACTTGATATACTTCTATGGATTGAAAAATTGTCGACAAGTTTCCTTCAATTTTGGAAATTGTGAGTGTATTAGTAAAAAAAATGAGAGTGTGTTAAAAATTGGTAAGCAAAACTTGATCGTGTAACCACCATGTTAGTCGCAAACAGAGCACCACAACAGTGGTCATGTGGTTGAGAATTGTGGATGCCATAAGATTACCAATTTAGCAAGTTTTTCCATTTAGCCACAAAAAATGGTTAAATTTTTCTAGCAGAAAATCTAGTTATTTATTTTCTTCCTAGCCACTTTATTGTTTTATTATTTTATTAGATTTTTTTGATTAAATGTTGTTATTACTTTAGTAATACTTTAAAATACAACATTGACATTTATGTACATAATTTATATCTCTAAAACCTTAAATTTTAGAAGTTATTCATAAAAATTAAAATATATTTGAATGCAATTTTAGTAAAATTTCATTATGAAAAATAGATTCCAATTTTATGAATATGTCCATAGATGTTTAGCATTTTACTACACTTACTTACATTTACTATTTCCACTTGAATTTCTAATATAATAGAGAGGAAATTTGTTATAAAATTAAATATATTCTATATTAAATCTGCGAATGTTCTGTAAGGCAAATTTCAAGTAAAATATTTATCTCAGACTCGTTTTAAATTGCTTAACAATATCAATATTAAAATTTTACCACTTTAATTTCACTTCCCTTCTATAATATTACTAAGTAACTCAGAGTTGATCTCAATAAATAGATTTATGTATGCACCTCATTTGTTAAAAGCAATTAAAAAATAAGCCTGTATGATATTAAAGTACAGGTGCATGTATAATATTAAAAGAAAACATTAACAAGTATCTAATTCCTGGGTTAAATGTAGTATTTTTTAATAGATTTGAAAATAACCATTTTTTGTTTCAAATCTAGCCTTTTTTCTTAGACAGCAGAGTTGGCAACATTGGATGACACTATGTAGTGTGACCTGTCCGTTCATTTCAAACAACAAATATGTACAAGAACCAGTGACTAATACAAAATACCCAGTTGGCCAATTTGTCGCTGAAGACACTTGACGATATGTTTAGATCTATCATGTACGATTGCAGTTTCTTTTAAGAAAATCTTATTGTTATCATACTGAAAGACCATATAGGCGAAAGAAAAAACTAATATAATAGTTGTTGTGGCAGATTTACTACAGGTGACCATTATTACGCGATTATACCGTTAGAATATTCTGGCCAAACGTCAGAAAAAAGAAAATTACAAAAACATAATTTTTGATTATGTTTTGATTAATCGTTGTTTATCCTTAGCTTAATTGTTGTTTATGCTTTAATTTTTGCTTTTGTTTTGAGTCATTTTGACAATTCACCCGGTGAGTATTTTCTAATGCGACTACCTGTAGTCAATTCGCTTTGCATTGTCTATAGTAGTATCACGAAGCATTCAATTTATAACAATTCAAATAGCGTCTAAATAGAAAAAACACTGCCTCCTGACCAACAAACGAAATTGTTGTGAAGCTTGTCGCTCACTCTGTCACTATATCAAAACATTTTAGCATGTACTTGCTTGTTTGACATAATACATAAAAGGATTAACGACATTTATCAAGATGTTATCGTTTACATAGTAATAAATGAAAATATTTATGAAATTGACGGCAATATTGTGTCAAGGAAATACTGAGTGAAAGTGTCGCTCTTTTCGTCGTGTGTGAACTTTGCGGCCACTTATTAGAAAAAGTCATTGCTGATCTGTTTGAGCTATCACCAACAAGTCCTCGAGTAACTGACATTGTCATAAATCTGTATTGCCAGATAACTGCATAACATGACCAACTGGGTAATTAGAGACAGCAAAACAAAAAAACGTGGTGGTTGAATAGTACCTATAAACATCTTTACAGAAAACAGTGCATGTTTACATAAAGCTCGAGTTTGAAGCATTCATTGTAAGCTGATAGCGCTAATAAATCTTTAAAATTAAATTTTCAAGTGTTAGTAGCTACACAAGACAATGAAAAATTCTTCTTATGAAAAATTCAAATTTCAATTTAAATAATTATTAATTAAAAATTCGGTTTAAATCATTAAGGAAATTCTTCAAATAATTTTTCGTTCCTTTTCTTATGGCAGTAAACTAAATTATCCATCCCTGTTGTATGCCAAGTATTTTCATTTATCAAAAATTCATTCATTCATAAAGTCATCTTTTCCATCCACTTACATTTTAATATTTTACTCTCTTTTACAAAAACTCTGTGGTGAAATTTCTCTCTACACATGCACAAGTATCTCTTTTATTCATTTGCTGCAACAACACCCCCCATTGAGAAACGAAACTTTGATTTCTTCCTTGCATTCATTAAAACTGTTTTTTTTTTAGTTTATAGAAAAATCATATCTTGAAATAAATGTATTTGCCGAAATTGAAAACGATATGTTTGTGTTCTTTTCTGCTTCCCCATTTTTTTTTTAATTTATTTTTACGGATTCTTTTTGTTTGGTATCAGCGTGACCGTTGACTAATTTCGAAGTGTAAAACAAAAAGGGATTCAAAACAAAAAGAGTGGCAAAGGGGATTTTCAAAAAATGAGGCAACGGCCTACGAACTAGTTAAAACGCGATTTTAAGCAATTTATTGATTTTATTAAAAACATACAACATTTTTGTAAGTAATATTTTAATATTTTAACAACATAACACATGCTTTCAAACCCCAAAAGTAGATAGACTGCTGACAATAGCTTCTTTACTTTAATTCAGATGCAGAAACACCAAAATTATTGTTTTCAATGAATTATTACTTTCATAACTAGATACATAAGTTTGTATATATGTGTAAAATTAGGGATTTTCTTTTTACTATTAGTTATCATTAGTATTGTGGTAGTATGTTTCGGAACAAGTTCTTCAGCCGGACTCTAATCGTCCAAATCAACTTCTAACAAATTAAAAGCTGAAAGCTTAACTTCATAATTGGTAGCATAATTTATTTATTTTTCATTAGTGTTAACTTTAAAAAAAAAAGACGACCAGCGCAAGCGCTACTACATTTATGGCAAAGTAAATATATATGTAATGCAAATTTGTATAAAATCAAATACAAATTTACACCGAATTTGTTCTTTAGTTTACCTATTTCGTAAAAAGCTTTCTGGACTTGAACTTGTGAAGATATGCTCATAATTTTTGTGGTTTATGTTACTTTCTAATAATTTTAATTCATTAACAAATTTTTTTATTTTTTATTTTATGGGGGAACTATCAAATTATATAATAATTTACTTCTTCGATGGTCTTTAAAAATGCTGGATCAAAATATTTTATAAAATTGTGTTTTTTTATTAAAAATATCAATTCTAGACATAACCTCGCAACACAAATTTTGGTGAAATTTTTATAAATTGCTTTTAGTATCTAAAACACAATCTTTAGCAAGCAAAACATAACATATTTCACGTTCAGCTTCATGGCCAATATAAATATTTTCCACATACTCAAGGTCATGTTTCACTATCATATTCAGTAGTACGATATGTCAAAAAACCAGTGTGTGTTCATAAAGTATAAAAAAGCAGATGTTTTTGACAAATCTGTCCGATTTGCAAAAGTTTATGAAAATGTTCATAAAATGATAGATTATGCAATTTTTGTAAAGATGTTTTGCATCATATTTGTATAATAGAGTGGCAACAGCAATGCCATTATCAAACGATTTTTAAAAGTCTTAAGACTTTGCTGTTTTCAAGTGAATGAGTCGTATGGCCTTTAACATGCAAAGTGTTTTCATAATCAATATTTTAAAATTTGTGGTGTTCAAGTTTTTTTGATATTATATATATGATATTTAGAAAAGGGGCAAAAAAAACCAAGTATTATAAAAAAGTAGCAGATACAAGGCATTTTAAAAAGTGGCAAATTGACAAGAAACGTGGCAAATGGATACTTTAATTAGCAAAAACAGTCACGCTGTTTGAATGTTCGTTTTATGTCTCTATTTTTAAAGAAACTGCGTCATGGCAATCCATGTATTTGTTGGTATTTGGTTTCTTTTGCGCCCCAAAACATGTGAGAGAACGAACAAGTTTATCCTTTAAATCAACTGAAATGTACCTAAGTATTGTATTTTGTGGTTTAGCTTTAATTTTGTTTTTCGTGTTGGCTTTAATGTGTGGCAATGAAAAATTCAAGGCACGAACGTTAAAATAATTTTCATTATTTTCGGTCGCTATGAAAGAGAAAAGTTTGTATGTGTTTTAGTGTGTGTGTGTGTGTGCTGTGTGGTGATGTTCTTTTGCGGAAGTGACATGAAAATGATTATTAATGAATGTATTTTTCTCCTTTTCTAAAATGAAAGATTTTATCATTTTAGAGGAGGTGGGTGGTAATATATGCATATTTATATATGTATACATACATACCATAGATGGGATTTTTTCATTAGCATTGAATTTTCAAATGACATTAGTGGCAATTAATGATTAAGAAAACAAGAAAAAAACAAAATGTATCATTTAATGACAATGATTTTTTAAACCTCAGGAAATAACGTTTTGCTTGTAATTACACAAATGCACAGAATTACCGAAAACTTTGTCATTGTTTGTTAAAGGTCTAGCGAAAAAAATAAGTTTGTACCACTACAAACCGAAGGCAAATTCACTACAGATGATTATCTTCTTACGCGTTTTTCCACTCTCAGGCTGTCAAAATTTAATTCTTTGTTTACAAAATTTTTCGCTTTTTTTTAATGTAATTATTGTTAGTAAAAAATAAAGATTTTGTGTGAAAATTTTTTTATATTTTAAAATATGAAGGCACTTTTTATTAGGGAAGCAACGATACGCCATTTTGCCGATCCGATACCGCTACCGATACTCAAAAATAAATATCGCCGATACCGATACGCTTACTGAAATTGAGCTCAAGTAAAATTAACCAAATTTAAGTAGAGTAATTCTTCTATTATACAAAAGCAGTGTTTAATAATCATCAAAATTTTCAATACTTTTCAGTTTCTAAAATTCAAATTTTTAAACTACAAAATATCTTTAATATTTATGATTTTATAAAAAAAAGGAAGATGGCATTCAGTTTAGTGTAGCTCAAAATTTAAAATTGATATTCATAAGACTTAAAAACAGAATTCAATTCATGTTAATAAAATTAAATTATTGTTTCGCCCAAATAACAGCGTAAGATATTATTAATGAGCCAATTCAAACTGAATGTGATACTGTTTATTTCTAAAATCATCAAATCATCTTACAAAATAAGCGATGGCATTCAGTTTTGATTGGCTCAAGATTTAGAATTAATATTAATAAAGTTTAAAAGACAAAAATTGAATTTGAGATCATGTTAAAATTAAATTAAAATTATCAAAACAACAAATGATTAATATTGGCAATTGATATTAATAAGATTTTGAAATTTATTACTTTGGGTCAAAGACCCTTTAGTTGTTTTACCTTCGTCTTTCGGCACGTCTATATGCCGCCGACATTTCGCTGATGCTACTCAGCTCGTCAGTAGACTCGAAAACCTTGTTGAAAATAATGTTCAAACATTTACTTCATATTCTATTATTTCAATTGAAATAATGAGAATTAAAACATTTAAACACATTTCAAAGACAAAAACAACTTTCGTATTGCTTTTGTTGTTTTGTCTTTGAAAATGTGTTAAATGTTTTAATTCTCATTATTTCAATTGATAATAAATAAATAAATGTTATATTATTCAACAAAATTTCGATCTGACTGAAACTAATAACAAAAGGGTCTTTTGACCCAAAGTAACAAATTTCAAATAAAATTGCTTATTAGCGAATAAATCATTTTGAATTATTGAATAAGATTTTGTTTAAAAACAAAGTGTTCTCAAATTTTGCGGAGATAGACGATTTCTTAAATCCGTTTGGAAACAGACCTGCAGTAGAAAAAAATCTCTCAGATGTGACAGAACTCATTTGAAAACTTAAGCATTTCTGCGCCATTTTCTTTAAATTTGGGTAGAATAAAAAAGAGGAAAAATAATCTCACTATGTATTCTGTTTTGATTTTTTTTCTGCTTTTAATATCTTATTTCTCATAGTTGTCATGCAAAAAAAAAATTAAAAATAGAATATTTTGTTCAAAAGACGCTAAAGAAAAAATATAAGAAATATCGGCGTATCGACAGTAAAATATCGCCGATATCGATACATCGGAATATAAGAAGTATCGCCGATATATCGGTATTGGATGCGTCCCTACTTTTATTGCTCATTAGAGATTTATTTTGGGGGAATCCTCCTTATTCCAATTGTCGTCGACGTCATCGACACCAGAAATTTATGCGTATTTACTGGTATTTGGAAAAATTTATTATTTCTTTTATAGATATTTGTTATATTTAAGGTCACAGGGAATTAATAATGTCTCTAAAAATCAATAGATAATTGTCGCAGCAGTTAAAAATGGGTATATTTTTTGATGGCGATGACGACAATGGGAATAAGGGGGAATATTTAAGCTATGTATTTTAATTTCTTAATTTTTTTGTTTTTTAATTTTAATACAGTTTCTCATAAATGCAAACAGCTGGCCCATCTAAGCGAATTTAGATTTTGACATTCTCATTAAGAATTCGCACCAACAAAATACATTGGATTTTAAGGCGAATTCGCTTGCACCCACCATGTACTAAATTCGCCTTGCTAGAAACCTGTAGAGCCGCGGCTACCCGATAGCCTTGCCTTGAAATTAAACAAAAATTAAGAATACAACAACTTGTATATTATAAAAATCAATGTGCACACGTTAAACTAGTATTTATTTAATTTTTCTAATGACTTGTATGTATGTATGTATTGCTCATGAGAGATTTATTTTAAACAGCTTAAATCATAATCCTGTCTTTTTTTCATTAGTGGCGTACCTGTTTACAGCACATTACAACAATAATAAAAAACAAGAATCATATAATTTTTGCATATTAATTGGTACATTGTAATTGACAGCAAATTGAAAGTAGGAAAAGTACATAACTACAATGCACTCCTGATATAATGAACTAATTAATTATATAGGGAGCTCATGTTAGCGAAATTGTTGTGCAGAATGGCGATTGTCCAACTTCATGTTTTACAGGCTTGAAAATTAAGTTTATTTTTTATAATATTCGGGTTAATAAAATACAAAATTAGACTAATAACTAAAATTCATAGCGTTTATGATTCAAAAGTTACACCTAATACTTTTGCAAATGGGGGCATCCCTTAGCTCTTTGCTGTTGTTGTTTGAGTATTTGTTGCTGTAGCGGCTCAACACAAAAACAGCCTGTGAAATTTCAGCTCCCCAGCTCCTATAGTTGAAAGTTAAAGCTAATTTTTCTTAAAATTGAACACCGTTGTATGGGGCACCGTTAGTTTTTATATTGCTATTGGTTTTAGTATTTGCTATTGTAGCGGCACGATACAAAATCATACTGTACAAATTATGTGGAGAACGGAGCCTGTGACGAACGGATGGTGTAAAGAGAATCAGGAGAAAATATCCATTGAAATGAATATACGGCAGGAATCGAACCTGCGACCTCATGGTTGTTGTCCAGTTGTTCTACCCACTCAGCCATCGAGGAGCTCTAATATATTTTGCTTGAAGAAATTTAAAATTAATTACTCTAAAAAAATGGCACTCGCTGAATTGCTTGCAAGTGCGTAAGAGAAAGGCGACGCAATCGCTGGATTATTTGCATCTGTATATAAAAAAAAAAAAACAAAAAATTAATAGCATCCTTAGGTGCTCTTAAGCGAAGCAGTTTCGACAAACAAAATATATATTCTCTGGGGACTAAATCTAGAAATACGGCGGGTGTTTGACCGGTTGGAAACCTGCTTCTCAAATGGCAGTCACCGCAAACTTTGATTTATATGCAGAAGCGTCTGTTCGCCCATTAACATACTCGATACACAACGTGCAAGACCTTCTTCATATTCATTTTACTGTTAAAATGCTAATGCTAAAAAAATTTTGTTGGATTATATTTTTATTAGAAATACTAGTTTATCATTACTTTTTTATCGCCCCTCGTATACCTTAATTATTTTGTCCGATGTTATTATATAATATTTGACCTTTTTGTAGTAGTACAAGTAATTTCACTAAAAAGTTATTGCACTAATATTTGTCTAGATATTAATTTTACTTTTCTTTAGGATGTTTCAGACGATCAACATTAGCACCCTGGTTTCGAATTCGAACTTATGCGATCTATGCACTTTGTGTAGTGGCCTTTAAAACCACTCAGCCACAAACTCGTTTTACCACTCTGCCTATATTTATATTTAACACCAGCAATTATTTATTTATATTGACGTCATTACTTTGAAATAAATCTCTTGTCTGAAGTATTTCAGTTAATTTTTTAATAATTGTTTTAATTAATTTCGAATACTGGTTTTATTGATTTACGTTTATTCTAAATTATGGGTTTGTGCAAAGAGTTCGAATTGGAATAAATATTTTATAATTTGCAAAAGGAATTAAGTTTTCCAGCGATTGCGAGGTGATAGCCCATTTTAAAAAGCTACAAGCCGAATTCCTGCGCCTGCCATAATCTCAATTTGACTAAGAACAATAATAAATGTCATTTTCAGGCTGTTGGAATTGTGCAAGAATTTAATAGAAAATCTTTAAGACAACATGTAAAAATTTGACGAAACTTTGCTAAGTAGCATCGGAAAAATGAAAGCTGCAAGCAAAAATATTAATGAGAAATAATTAATAAGACAAATGTTGTCTAAAGATTTCAACCTTTAGCATTTCTTACATTTCGGATACATAAATTAAGGAGTGCTGCTCTGAGAAATAATTTCTGATCATACATATTTCCACCCCTAGTAACTACGTTTCATGACACGACATGTCTCCACAAGTTTGTGCTGAAAAGCATTTCTCGAAAATTATTTCTCTATTTAAATCGAGTTGTAAGACAAGAACTTTGTTTTGTTAAGAATTTTATACTGTTGCTTCTTTAAATTTTTAACATTTACTTCAACATAAACGTAACTAAACGTGAAAAGGAAAATTGTGCGAAATTTTTTTTTTAATTTCGTTTTCTTTTTCTTAAGCTTCAGAAATTGCTTTATTCGTGTCGTATTTATATAAAATGTTTGTACATACTTTGTTATTTTTATTTCCTGAGATTTAATATGAAATAAAATGAAAAACATACATACATTGAAGTGATTTAAAATTATTCACATATGTACCTGCGCATACATAAATATAATGATACGGAGACTAGTGATTCAGTGGTTCGCAACGATTCCGAACTTTTGTTTTATTCAAATCACATGATTAAAAATTTTTCGATGCTTGCCAACGAATTTATTACATTATATTTTGAATAAATTTGGTTATCGTTGGAAAAGCACAATTATAATTACCTCTTTACAATTTTATTTCTTTAATAATGTTGTCAAGTTAAACAATTTTAAAGACGTTAATACCTAGACAGACGACAGCGTTAATTTGCATTAGTGGCCTTTTTCTGCATTAACTCGTGCATTATCCCCATTCGAATGTGAATTAACTCAGTCATAAATGCACAAAATCAAACTGCATTTATACTAAATTCAGTTCCATAATATGGCAGCACTGTTGAAATCAGTCAGTTGTTTACATTTTGCTTATTATTGTGAATGAAATGAATGAATGCAAAATGGAGTTACAGGCAAAAAAAATTTGAGCTATTTTATTCGTTTTTCTTAAATATTAATTTTATGTGTAAATTATGTATTCTGAGGTGTAAATATTTCAAAAAGCAACACAAAAATTAATTACCGCCACATAAGCATTTCTTTGCAAACAAAAGTTCACACAGTTGTATAAATGCAGTTTACTAAATGCAGAAATTGTCGTCTGTCACCATAAAATTTTAACTCAAATTATTTAGCTCTTAATGCAAATTAACTCTGTCGTCTGTCTAGGGTATAATATTATAGTTAGCAGATAAATCTGCATTTCTGGCAACCGTGTGTTATACAAATCACTCACCGAAAAAAAAGTTCTAGCTTTCATATACAAGATATTTTTTGAACAATTTGCCCCATCACTAAATGAATATATTGGCAACCGAAGAAAAGCAGTTTTACCAAACAGAGCAAATCTTTCGAGTCTGTTTGTCTGGCAACTTAAGCATTTTTTTCACAGACTTGTAACCTTAATAAATAGCAGCATTCACAATATCATACATATTTGAAATTGATACAAAACTTTTTTTTTATTTTAGTGAAAAGAAAATATAAAAATAAAAACATCACACAACGTAAAAGCAAACGACAACAAAAAAGTTTTATTTTGTTATAAATACTTTTCATGCTTTAATGGCAACACCATCATCATCATCGTCATTACGATGGCAACAAGACCAGTGAACAAAATTATTAAAATGAGTTGAAACGAAATACTTTAATAACACTACGCAACAAATTGAAATAAAAATTTTCATATTGGATGCTCACTATATTTTTGATGTGTTAAGCTTGCTAAATACAAAAACCATAAAATCTTCAAATTCTATGGATACGTTTTTTTAGAATTTTTTTTCTAAAATTCGAGATTTTCGTAAAGGTTGATCCGAACCACTGATTATAACTTAAAAACAGCTGGTCCGATTTTATTATATGATATGTCAAAAATTTTAAATTATGTTAGCTTTAAGCTTTGCTAGTATCATTTTGGTATAATTACAATACATTATTTTATGTCCATTAAGCAGCATTCATATATATTTTGAATTGGGCGATTCTTTTGCGAAAGGTTAACATGATTTTAATTAACCTTTTTCATATTAATTTTACCTTGAATTTTTTTCTGTATGTACACCTATTTAATTTTAATAAATATCAAATAATTTTTTTTTCGTTATTTTCCGAACTAGTTTTATAATTTATTATTATTTGAATATGAACAGGCTGATTCATTAAGTTCGGTTTATTTTTACCTTTTCCCCTTTCAATTAAGAATTTGTAGTGACTAACAACCTTTAAAGAAGGAAGAAAAGCAAATTTTAAAACTTCTTAGCTGGAGTACAACCGGCTGTTTCGTATCTGCTATGATAATCATCAGCACCCTTTTGCTTCCAAATCCGGCTTCATCTAAACATGCATGTCTTTAGTTTCCAAAATATTCAAAAACGCATTAAAGGTGTGTTTATTAAATTTGCTTTTAGAAGCAAATCACTTATGTGTGTTTGCTGGGATCTTATATGAACTGCAACAGCCACTGCAGTACAAAAAAACAACAATTTTTCACAAACACAAACACTTAACTAAATGAAGAGCAACAACAAGTACGAACAAACGAGAATGTTGTCGGCGCCTTTAATATTAAAGAGCTTTTCGATTCAATTCAATTTCTTTTTGGATGAGAACTCATTCTGCTGAGTGGATTCTATTCATATGAACGGACAGACCACGGACAGTGGCAACAATTGAATAATTACGTTTCTTAATAGACTTTTGCTCCGTCATTTGTACACCGATTTTAGAAAAAAATATATTTTTGAGGCCAGTTTCGATACATTGATTCTCGACATACATTCCTGATTGACGACCGACCCTTGTAACCATCCCATGGGGTTTCATTGTTACAGAAACGGATCAAGGACATGGAGGAAAACAGGACTTGATTTTTATATAAAAAACACCATAGAACTGTTATTACGTGCTAACTCACAGTTTGCAGATCGGGGTATAACGGGAATTCACCTGGGAGCTTAATGCAATAGAGAGAACAAAACTTAGTCAGATGGTAATTAGAGCGATTTTAGCTGAGTGAACTAAATTACGGACAGTTTGGGATATCGAAAACGATATCAGCTGTTATTCGACACATGATGAACAGCGCATTATATAGATGAGAGATTAGCTGAAAACGAAAGGGAAAATTTAATTGCTTCAAGGGCAATTAAGTGAAGTAACACCAGCTTGATACGCGCGTAAACTTTCGATGCAGTTAAATTTGAGCTAAAGACTTGGGCACACAAAGCCCATTGAAGTTGGAATAACAAAACCGCAGCAATTAATAAAAAGATCTATTAAAAGATCCAATCGAAGAAAAAACAGAGAGACTGCTAAGACTTAGCAAGTGTGAATTGAGTAGAATATTCGAAGTTGCATAGGAATAGCGAGAGATAATGAGTGTCGCCTTTATCTGTACAAAAACCTTGGACCACCATCGCGACTGTTATGTTATACAAGCGGACATATTCTTCCATATAGTCGGCACATAGATGTGCTTTGTGTGTTCGGAGTAGTGGTAGCTTGTATATTTTGTGATAAAACTTTACCCTTATTCCAATTGTCGTCATCGACATCGACACCAGAAATTGATGCGTTTTACTGATATTTGGAAAGAATTGATTACTTTTTTTTTATAGATATTTGTTGTATTTAACATTAAAGGGAATGAATAAGCCCTTTCAAAGTTACTCGATTATTGCCGAAACAGTTGAAGAAGGGCATATTTCTTGATGTTGATGTCGATGACGACAATTGGAAATAGAATATTTGATTTAAAATGCGACCTGACAGCTCCAAAGCAATTCCACCAAGATAATTTAAGCACGACCTTGTCAGAGATCCGAGAATGAAAAATGTGGCTTCGAAATCTTTCGTGTCTTGACTAAAATGAACAAATTTATTAACAAAGTAACAACAAAATCTACTAAAATATTTTGCCGAAGAAATATATTTTGTTAAGATATCCTGGTTTATGGACTGCAATGTGGCTTCAAAATTACGTTCCTAGTAGATGCTGTACATTATGAAAAATGCTTACATATGTTGATTTAGAAATAAGCAACATGCTTTTAGGAAAACAAGGTGGTTATACAGAAATAACCAGCTTTCTCTGCTTGTGAGAGAGAAGATGTAAATGTAAGTATTGTATTTAGGATTTTGGTATTCCCTGGAAAAACAAAATATTATCATATTAAATAATAAATAAAAATTTTCTCGTTTTCCAGGGAATTTCTAAAAATTTCCAGGAGCTCTGGTCGAAAATTTTCAGGAATTTCTGGACCCCAAGCACTTTATTGTATTCAAAAATGTTAACCATTTCGGTAAGCGCTAATTTGATTCACACGCCATTTACAACATTCAAACCACTGTCCACAAATTTGTTGTTGTCCTCGTCGTTGTCACTGTTGCACCTTCACACAGACAAGCACGTTCGTAATGAAATTTTATGTTGCACGTTCGTATGTATAAACATACAGATGCATATGTATGTATGTATGTATAGATGCAGTAAGCAGGTCTGTGAATATTTACATGATGAATGTTGTGTGACATAAATACGAGTGGATTCATATGTATGTACACTTTTCGTCTTGCCAACCAATCTATGGGTAAAGAACATGCTAGCAACAACAACAACAACAACAAAATGTAGTGATTGTAATCAATTTAGGGATTTTTAACAATCTCGGCATTTGTTGACGAATTATTTTGTTTCACTTTTACAAACTTCATGATAAGAAAAAAAGAAAAATGCAAGAAGAAAGACATACAGACAGACAGAGAATTCGCAAGCCAGCGGCTTTTAACTTTTAGTGTTAATTATTGTAGATTAAAAGACACAAGAAGTTTGTTACAACTTTTCCCAAGTCATCAGTTAAGTATTCCGTTTAGTATCCGAAATGAGGAAAATGGTTGATTAAATAAGCAAAATTTTGAAAATTGTATTAACTTTCAAATTAAATTGAGAAATAGGAAACTTGTACAGCAACGTTTATGGTGTTTTTAAAATGAGCCAAAGTATCTAAATAATTTTTTCTTTTAATTGAATTTTCTAAAACTTTTTAAGTTTCTTTTGGCTGGTTACAACATCATCATATCATTTTATTGGATGACATTTAATTAAAATGTTAAATTGCAAAGTTCAAAGCATCAACTGGGCTGTAAAGGATTAAGAAAAAGGCGGAAAAGTTGAGTAATAAAAATCAAATGAGAACAAAAAAAAACAAAAAATAAATAACAAAGATGTGAGTGGTTATGAAAACAGAGTTGCCAGATATTTTATGAAGTGATCTCTACAAATTTCAAATATTTTTGTTAGCAAAAATTTGTTATTTCAAGGCAGGTAGAAAATTCAGGAAATTTAATAAGAAGTGGATGTAAAAAGTATATTTCCGACAACCGCATAAGCAATTCAAAATTAAATTTTTAATGTTTATTTACAAAGACAGGTATGTTATAAACCCTAAATGGAGACGTTTGTTCTGCCACTGAAACAAAAATTACTGTCAGTTCCGCTATTTCGAAGCCTTTTCGATCGTTCGCTTAAATGAATAATAAAAGCTTTTCATCACTTTATTAAGGAAATTTGCTTTAAAAATATGTCTACATAAAAATTAATCACTTCATGATACATTTTGCCAACTACTCCATCAATATTCTGTCAAAGATCGCTCGTAACTACAACCATTAACATTATTAAACCAAAATCCTAAAATCGATATCAAATTATTCAGCTGCATTATAAAATCAACATTCAGTGAATAAGATTTATCGTCTAACAGCCACCTTCCAGCTCCCCGCTGATAATTACATTCTGTTATTAATACCTTAAACTCTATTACGAGCATCATTTGATCTTTGATTGAATTTGTTGTTGTGACACCAATTCGATGAATAGCAAATAAAGTTATGAAGAATATCGCTGATTTGTATTGGCTCAATTCACAAGTTACGTTGTGTATGAAGTAGAATTATTAAATTCTCACAAAAAAATACTTGTGAATTGTTTTCTAATCGCATTATAATTATAAATCTCTTTCCATGAACAATCTTAAATGATACAATGAGGCTTATGACTTTTTAGCTTAGATTCGGTTGATCGGAGACGTATGATAGCCCATGTCCTGCAACATACACCTAAGCCAGTCTAGTGCACTTCTTGTGTCTAATCACAAGTTTGACTCAAAGATGCACAGGAACTCTGTCTATCATTCACAAAGCTCGTTAATTTCATCCAGCATATGTCAGTTAATTGGGTTATGTCTAGTAAGTTATCACTCTCAAGATATCAGGACCGTATTTGTGGGAAGGCGGGGCATTGTCATATATACTGTTCCAATGTCTCGCTATTCTCCCCATATGCTCTACATTCATCACTTTCTGCTAAGTGGTTCAGATGTGCCAGTGATTGGTCTTAGCAGATCCCTACTTTGTTCTCATCCACGAATTTTCGCAGTTTTTCATTAGCTATATTCTTCTTAACTGCGTAAAGTTCTTCTAAACATTTTAAATTCGGGTTTACTTGGCTACAACGTGTTTTTTTATTGCGAGGAGTTTACGTATTTGGGCTACACCAGCTCTCTGTTGTTCTTGAGATAAGAGGTAGTTATAAAAAGCCTTCTCCGTTTGACATTTTGAGATATGGTTTGTGTATCAGCATATTGATAACATTCATAGGTTACACTTTCGAGGCAGCCATCTGAAACGACTTCTAGATCACGATTTGCAGTCCAACTACACTCTAAGCGTTGCACTTCAACGACTGTAGAAGTTTTCAGAACGAGGAAGAGACTGCTTTGCATCTCCTTGGTGCTTGGTTGAGCCCTGGAGAACTCCCGTGTTAGATATCTACATGGAAGAATCTTCAATGAATTATCTGAACTATCTACGAGAGTTAAAGTGCACTTTTCTTAGAGTGCCAGATTTTCGAGAGGAAAAAGAGCATATTCGGGCTGAAAAGAGTACAAAGAGAACGAATATAATTATCACTTCTTTAATTATTTAAAACAATTTTAGTTTTTACTTTTCATCTCAAAAAAAAAGAGTACATGTACTCTTGAAGAGATTACATCTGGCACCCCTAACTTGTCACCTCTGTAAAGAGTCCTGGCTGAAATCAGCTTAATTGTGCACTATTTTTTCTATTTTAAGACTTCCTCCATTCCTTGTCTACTCTCATCTTTTTAGGCTGGCACAACGGGACCCACGTGGGCTTTCTCTCCTTTTGTAGCAATGGCCTGCCTACCAAATATTAGGATTTGTTTGACTTTTACAAAACGTTATCCGATTTTTTCAAAAATTTCTAGAATTTTCTGCCAATTGTGTGATTTTTTTTTAATATTTTAATTAAAATTCCTCATATTCGCTAAATGTTCGTTTGCTAAATTGTGTTCCGCATTTACAGTATAAAATATGTGCTGCAAAACATTTGCAAATTCTGTTCTTATACTGGATCTGGACTTCCCTGGACCTCATTCTCTGATGTCTATTCCCATTTTTTGACATGCACTCGCTTTCTTCTCTCTCTCTCTCTCTCTTTCTCTCTCTACTTTCCTATAACATTAACAAGCTCAAAGGTTTTACAGCGAATGTTTCATAGTATCAACAGGGACTAAAGAAATTTAAAATTCCGCAGGCGATATTGGACAGACAATAAAACTCATAATAGAGGCTTATAACCCGGCTTATTTAGACGTTTTTTTTTTATTTAGTTTCTCTAAAAACTAAGTTTTTGATTTTTAATAGAATCTAAACAATTTGCACAAGACACTATAAATACATTAAATTTGTTATAAAAAAATATAAAAAATTGTAATTAAATAGGGAAGGTTTTTCTTTATCTAAACACTGCTATTCATCACTGTGCTTTGAAATTTTTGTGTGGGTTGGCTGTTTAAGTGTTTGTTCGTTTTACTGTCTGTTGGGGCGAACGTCTGGCAATTTAGTCGTCGTTCGTTCATTTGCTGGAAGGTGCAACATAAAAATGAAAAAAAAAAAAAACAAAATAATCACATCGTGGTGTGTAAAATGTGATGGCTGTTCGTGGAATCAACGGGCATGTTATTGTCGTATGAGTTATTAGCCACGTTGTTTAGCTTTAAATATTTTACTTTATTTTTTCCTCTTCTTTTTGGTTTAATTTTGTTTTTTTTTTTTTTTTGGCTTGTTCAGTTCGTCGTTCATACAACGGCAACTTTAATACACGCGACATACTCGCATCAGTAACATGAAAAAATGAATCAACTACTACAACAACAACAGCAACCACAACTACTTCCAGTTACACTCAGCATAATACAGTCGAGGGTCAGCATAATAAAGACGGATTGGTTCTTCTAGACAAAATTTCACACAATAGAGGTGTTCACAATACAGATGTAAAAAGTCATATTAAAACTTTTTCCACGCACAGTAGAACCCTCTCATCCTCTTATTCGGACCGGGTATCCGGAAATCCGGCAGGTCAATACTTCGCAAGGTTCCGATATTGTATCCCTGGTGTTCGGTCGATGGTTTTTATTAGACACAATCTGCATATCAAGATGGGTCGAAAAAAAGGTGTGGCAGTCTCCCGTTTAATAAAAGATGTCATCAAAGACAAAAAATATAATTTCCTCAATCTCATCTTATCGCATATCGCTATTTATGGCTTCACCATGACTTCATTTTCGCTCGGGTGTCTTTTTAATCTAGCGTCAAATCAAACATGCCATTTATGATATATGGGATTCCTTCCCCTCTAATGTAAATCTTATTATCTCTACCTTTTAATATATTCATTTTTATGACACACCTTATGCTTTCAATTAAGAAAAAAATTACACTCACGGGGAAGGATTCCTGATATCATAAATGACTTTTGAATTTGATGTTAGATTAAAAACCATCCAGGACAAAAATGCATCCATATTCAAGCCAACTGAATTTGAAGAGATCTTTGAATGGTGGGAATATATATATGTATGTATATATGCATAAAGTGCTGTATTTTAGGACGTGTTCCTGTTTTGAAACTTCGTTGGCATATCTTTTATTCTGTAGGAGAGAGGGGGTGAACATAAGACGTTGACAACTGATAACTACAAGCCAACGCATAAAAACTATATAATAAGTATGGCCCAGCAATCTAAAATTTTGAAAATAAATTTCAAATAGAGAAGCAGGTAACAATTTTCCATGATGTTTTAAATAAAACAGCAAAAAAATAACTTCTTACTTCACACCTGTGAATGGAAAAAATCATTAGTACATAAAGCGAAAATTCTCAAAAAATTTTTTTGCATTACGCAAAATGAATACTCTTTTAAATACGGTTACAAAGGACAAAATGTGTTAAGATTAGGATTACCAGATCGCATACGCTAAAAGCTTGACTTTTCTTTCTTTTTCTTAACAAGCTTCAATATATTTTTTATTAATATTTTTTAGTTCTCAAGCTAAGCAATATATTTTATTTAAGATATTTTTCAGTGTATCCACAAGACAATATAAAGAAATTTTTTTTCTTTTTTTAACTTGACATATTACATTTTTTTTATTTTTTATTATTATTTGAATATGAGCAGTCTGATTCATTAAGTTCGGTTTGTTCTTGATTCTTGACACATATGGAAAAAGTTTGACAAAAGAAAGTCAGTCTGGTAACCCTAAACTTCTATAGGTACTTTTCATAGGATACCTCCTTTAAAAACATGCCTTTAGCTCAAAACTACTTTTCCTTTAACATTCTTCTCCTTAAAAATTTACTTTTTAAGGTTAAAATTACTATTTTTTAAAGGATAGTTTTTCCTAAAAAGTTACTTTTCAAAAGATATTTTATACAAAGGTAGTATTTGAAAATTATCACGTTTAAATAGGTACATTTGTTGAAAATGTATTTTAGAGGTTCTTTTCTTAAAAAGTACTTTTCTTAAAAAGGGTTTCATTACAGAAGTGCATTTCTTAAAAAGTTCTTCTTAATTAATTATTTTTTAAGTTACTTTTTTAAACAATTTTCTTTTTGGAAAGTTATTTTTTTAATAAAAGCATTATTACTTAAAGGCACTTATTTCAAATAATTTACTTTTTAAGGCAATTTTTTTAATTGGCGTATTTTTAAAAAGGACATTCTTAAAAGGAGTTTTTTATATAGTACTTTTTGAATTTAACTATTTTGAAAAAATGATTCTCTAAAGAGCATTTTAAAGGCACTAGTTTTAGAGGCACTTTCTTAAGAGGTGCTACTTTTAGAGCACCTATTTAAAGAGGTCTTTTACAAAATAATTTTTTTTTTGAATTCCACATATTTTAAAAGTACATTTTAAATGGTGCTTTTGTTTACAGATACACTTTGTTTAAAGTTGCTATTTTTAAAGATTTTATTAGAAAATACCTTTCTTAAAGAGATACTTATGTAAAATATTTTTTGTTGCACACTTTTTAAGAGGTATGTCTTTAAAAGATCAGTTTTTTTTTACTTATTTTATTTAAAATGCACTTTTGAAGATGCTACTTTTAAAATGCATTTTTAGGTACTACTATTTTTAAAGATACGGTTTATTAGATGACGCCTTTTTTAAAGACGGTTTGAAGATGCGTTAATCTTTGTTAAAGTGCCAGACTTGTTAAAAGTTACTTTTTAAAAGGACCATTTTAAATAGTACTTTATTTAAAATGCACTTTCCTGAAAAGATGCATGGCATTTTTAAGATACAATTTTTAAACGATTTTTTCTTAAAAGGTACTATTCTTTAAAAGACACTTGTTTTTAAAGTACTCAGAAAATGTGCACCTTGCGCGAAAATGTGCACAATTAAAAAGTACTTTTGAACTCATTCTTCAGGTAATAGCTCCAAAGTTCCTTTATTAAAAAAAACAATCTTTTCAGATTTTTTTGTTTGTTGAAAGGTATTATTTTAAAATTGCTTCACTCAAAGTACTTTTAACAAAATGCGTCTTTATTTCATGCAATTTTTTTCTATCCAATATTGTTGGATATTATATTTGCCTGACAGCTATTGGCAAGAAAGATACTGTATAACCAACAACAATTATAACGTTTAATAATAATGAGCAAAAACCAAAAATTAATGATAACTATAGAAAACAAAAACAATACATACATAATTACATTAATAACACAAGCAGACATACACATCCACACCCATGTAGCTGATGATGGCGCTAATGATAATGATGAAGACGATGAACGGTGGAGCTGGTGGCTGTCGATTGAGTTGGTGATGAGATGAATGTGTGCTTTTAACGTTATGAGATGAGTGTATGATGTGTTTGTTACACAACAGACAGGTATGCGTAATGCGATTGTGTGTGTATGTATTTGTGTGTGATTGTTTGCGAGTAACAAGTAAATATTCAAGTGAGTAGTAAATAATGTTTACGAATTGTTGTTGTACTATTTACACGTACACACGTTTGTACAAGCATTAAGAGGTGAACTGCAAACAATATGGTTAAATGCATTAAAAAACGATAACAACAACACAATACAGCGACACAATATAATTGCTTGAACATGAATAAACTCTGGATACAAATGATAAAAGTTTTTCCTCCTGCTGAGCTGTAGTAGTTTGCTGCATTTCGAGCATGACAAGAAAAAGTACTTGTTAATACATATGTATGTATGTATGTATGTATGCATGTATGTGTAATGATAACAAGAAGTACATATATAAATTTATATTGTTGTTGTCATGGTTAATTTTGAAATGAGACTTCCTTTGACACCATCATCTTAAGAACTATAAACTTGATTAAACAGCAGAAAACGTATGTACGTACATGCATATGCATGAGCTTTTCCATCGCAATTTGAAATTTTATACGAAAATTACCACTTCTTGTTGTTCTTCCTGCCAAAGAAAGTGCAAGGTGGAATTAATAAAGCCACATTACAAGCAAAAGGTAAAAAAATCAAAAGATTTACTCAAAACACGGCTTTTTAGATTATGAGCAAAGATGGGGTTTTCATTTCATGTCCGAATTGAAACAAAAGCACACAGTAGAACAGAGATGTTTAAAGTGATTGATAAAAAAGTGATTGCTGAAATCAGCTGACAGTAGATTGCGAATACCTAAATGAAAAGAAACGGAAAATCACTTTTTTTTTGTGAAAAGTGGTTGAAAATTCAATTGTTTTTTATGTAATTTAATTTAATTTATTAACAAAACTATGTGAATTTATAATTGATATTGTGTTAAATTAATCAATAATCCGATATATATTGTAAAATTGACCATAATGCAGTTAATTACGAAGGTTAGTGCTAGAAAGAAATAGAAAATATTTTCTTCGTTTCATCTCTGTTTATACTCTGTGCTGAAGATTGGTTACAGCGACTTTTAGGCTTGCGTGAAGACCAAATGCGAACAATTCGTATAGAGTTTTACTTTTAATAAAACAAGATAAAGACACATATCAATAGAAACGTTGCTATACTGTGTATTAATACTTGTCAAAAATTTAAACAATACGTGCAAGTCTAATAGTCTGAACGTAATCCATCACACATACGAAAAATAATACGATAAAAATTTGACATCCCATACGACTTTGTTGCTTTTTGAAAATTTTCAAAACGATAATACATTTCATTGGACCAGGGTTGATTTTTTCCAACAGTCTGTTAAAAAATTGAGAAGTCAGTTATGGTGTAGCCGATGGCTGATAGTACTCTTTATTTTTATACAAAGTTCGAAATTTGGCATTTAACTATCGTATATCAATGTATTTTGCACAAGCTATATCTAGAACATCAATTACATTTCTAATAATGAATTTAGATCTGTTTTACATAATTATTATTTTAGCTGCTGAAAATTTTCAAGCGCCGACGCGTCTATTGCCTACGTCGAATGACTTGTCTGCCGCCGTGTAAAGTTTATGCGGGCACGTTTCTTCGCCCAGCTGTTTTGTTTTATACTCAAATTAGTTGCTTTTATACAAAGTGTGATGGTGTGAATGCAAAATGTTATTTATGTTAGCATTTTGACAAACGCATGTAAAGTATTTATACTTTTATCACACAAAGTATAATGAGTATTAATACTTGTATAATAGTGTAAATTGCCCATAAATAAACATAAAAAAATATCGCGCGGTCCAGTGGACTCCCATTGGGAACGAGGCCCTTCGTTTTTTCTACATCTTCAATATAATTCAAAGAGTAAAAATTTATTTATTTTTTTTGTATTTTTATTATTTATGAAGCAAATATGTAGAAAAGGAATTACTAGAGCCCCGACTTGCGTCGTCCCGATTTGAGGCGTTTCAATTTGCGTCGCTTTTCAAAAACTGGAAAAATTCGATTTGCATCGTTCTGATTCCAATTTGCGTCGTTTTATTTCTGATTTGCTTCGTTTTCAGTTCAATTTGCGTTGCTAAAAACGGTTAAATTTTTACTGCAACATTGTGGATTACCATTTTTAACATTTATTTTTGTCTTAGCATTTTTTACAACCTCTGGTAGCACAGATTGTCGCCTGTACCTTAGAAGTTTTCAAATTGCATTCAGAGATTTCCTGAAGTAAATAAAATATATAAAAATATTCGTACCTGTTTTCTTTATCAAAAACATAAAATTTTGACTTCGTTTTGAATATTTTCCCAATAAATTAACTTTCAGTTTATTTATGTAGAAAAAGGTGATTCGATTTGCGTTGTTCCGATTTGCGTAACCTCCGGTCCCCATTAACAACGCAAGTCCAGGCTCTAGTGTACATCAAAGTTTTAAATGATTTACAGTAATATTTACTCACAAAATGTTATTATAAGGAGCACAAGATAGTAAAGTTTAAACTTCTTTTAGATCTATTATTCAATTTTGTTAAAATCATAAAAGAACAGCGTTAAGCATTAAACACATTCTATACAGCAGGCTACAGAACCTAACTGCATAAATATAATACACACATTCTTATCAGCATGGCAACACGACTGCACGACCACCGTTGTAGCTGCCATCTATTTTTTTTTAGCAACACTACAGGTTAAGTGATACTTATTTAAGGAAAAAAAAATTAACTAAATGATTGTTTAAAACTTTTTGTGTGAATAAAGGAATAAAGCTGATGTGTGAATAATAAATACTATCATGTATAAAACAATAAAAAAGAGTTGATTTTAGTGTAATTTTGATGATGCAGTTGTCGCTTTCAAAATAATTAAGTAACTGGCTTTTACGCTACAAATGTATGTAGCTGGTTATATTTGTGTTCGGTGTTGAATTCTAGCCTGCCGTGTAGAATGTGTTTGTTTAATGCTTCATTCATGAATTTGATTCAAGCAATTCGGTTCAACAGAAAGTCTAAATGTTTTGATTTTAGAAATCTAGTGTTATCTAATGTTCATAATTGAATTATGCTAGATTTCGCTAAATATAACAACTTTAGTACTCGCTTGACAAATATAAACAATTATTGTTGACAGATAAACCCTATACATACAAAGTTCACATGCTTTCTTGACGATTTTTTTTTTTTTCATTGCACTACTCGAAAGCCGCGTTAGAAGTAACTTACTTCAAAATTGGCGGCAAAATGTTTATTGGTATTCATATTTTACCTCAAATTTATTATTAAGTCAGAAGACCTTTTAGTTGTTTTTGCCTAGCCTTTCAGCATGTCTATATACCGCCGACATTTCGCTGATGCTACTCAACTCGTCAGTAGACTCGAAAAAACTTTGTTGAAAAATGTTCAAACATTTACTTCATATTCTATTATTTCAACTGAAATAATGAAATTAAAAAACTTAAACATATTTAAAAGACAAAACAACTTTTCCTATATTGCTTTACATATGTATTACTTTTTTACTTAAAGTATATGTAACAGTATTTATGCTCTAAAGGTTAAAAGGTGGTTTATATTGCACTGCGTTTTTACTAAATTCAAGATCATTCATTAAGCGATTACGCATTGCCGCAATTGCATATTTTGCATAATTAAGTAGTTCTTTTAACATTTCAGTTCTACTGCCAACATGTTATTTTTCATATGAAATATTTGTCAACTTGGTCACACTAAAAATTGAGCACGATTTTATCAATACAAGAGCAGTGCATCATGATGCTCCAACATTTAATAACAAGTGTTTGTGCGTGTGTGAATGAATGTACACGGTGTTTTTAATGAAATCTTATTACTGCAATTTTATTCTCATTTGTTTCGCTCTTTACTTCTTTTTAATTTTGTTGTTGTTTGTTTTTGTAATGCTTGATGCTTTTTTTATTATAAAACCAGCAATAGCAGCCACATACATGTATATATAGATATATACTTGCAGCAACAACAATAATAATAATGTTAATGAAAACAACTACGGCTACAACAATAATAATAATAATATGTATGTACTGAACCAGCAACAAATCCAACAACAACCATACGACAAACAGAAGGGCCAATCATAAACAAGTATGATGAGGTTGAAGGGTGGCGTTTAATACTTTTTTTCTATACCATACCATTGTTGTTGTTTTGTTATTGGTTGAATGGTTCGCAAGGTGGAGAAACAAAAAGGGACAAACCAAACTAAAAGCAAATAAAACGAAAAATAAAATAAAACCCAGGCAGGCAGGCAGGCAGGCAATTCTTAAAAGTGTGAAAGTATTAGTTGGCACTCATAGTGGATCATACATAATAAGCTTGATTAATGGTAAAAAAATTGGGAATGGTTTTATTTGTTGTTTTTTATGTTCAGGTGTTTGTTTTTGTGCTTTCATGTAAGAAACTTAAACCAGAAACAGTTTTGGAGGGATTTATTTTTGATACATTATGCGCCTCCATATTTTGGAGATTTAAAACAATAAAAGTCAGGCAGGTTTTGTTTTAATTTATTTGATTTGTCCCGACACTATTAAAAGAGAAACACATTTTTAGAGGACAAGGGTTACACAAGTATGTATATATATATATATGTACGTACCTGCAAAATACATAAGTATGTACACATAGATATTATAAATGATTTTGACATCATAATTGTTTTTATTTTGATAAA
>BGZK01003322.1:0-27463 GCA_005406025.1 Eumeta japonica
TTGCGACTGATTAAACTTCAAGTCGAAATACGTTACTCTGCCCTCGGGAAGGCTTGGAAGGCTCGAGGGGGACTTTTGTCGCGACTGTTTACCGTTTCGAATCCAATTAATCCCGATTGTGGAAATATTTCATAAGCGAGCGAACATCTGAAAAGTTCTGATTGATTTCGTGCCAACATTAAACGATGAGTGACTTGTTAACAAAAGTGCCGTTTAATTACATGAAAGATGAGATGTTATTTGCACAAATACAGTTAGTTATTTCCGCTGCTTTATGAAACACTATATGTAAAAAAAATAAGGGAAAAAGTTAAAGGTAACATCCTATATAAAATTGAGGGATTAAAATTTTTCGCGCATTCTATTGCGTGGATTGTCGTTGGTTGGGTATTCAAAAACACACTAAAGCTATTTTTCTGTTTATCTTTGATTTTGTATCCCCTAGCATAAATTTATCTTACTTATGAATTATGACATCTGTAAATATGACAAATACATCACAATGATGGAGCTTTTTAAATAAAACATATAAAAATTATTTTAAACAAAATTTTTCTTTTATATTTATAATTTTCCTCCGCTAGTAGTAAAAATCAAGCACCGGATGTGGTAGTTCCTCTTTGGGCAGTTGTTCTTTGTATTCAATTGAAAGAGTAAATTATTTCCAAATTGTAAGATATTTCCCGGATCGTACCTAATTAATTAAAATATACAAGTAAACCAAGTAAAAATCAAGATTTTTACCTGTTCTCGATGAAAATCGGCATTTATACACGAAAAAAAATGGTTTTCCTTAGAATTATAAATTCAAATATGATATTGAGCTTGAAATATTTCTTACAACAACGCAAAATAAATACGATTTAGAATTTTATACGCAATTCCTTTCACAGACGTTGCACTCTCAAAGCATTTCCCGTCTTTTGCTTTTGAAAGAAACATCATTCTTATCTCTCGGTGATCCTTCAATCTCAGAGACGCCACACACGCAGTAACAATCGTTTGAAAGCTGTTAATGAAGTGCACCATATTAAATTCGTAAAAGGGCTTTCGATTTTTACTATATTTTCTTAATTACTTAAAAGCAAGGACCTTTATTGTAAAATGGCTGATACTGATAATGTAAATGCAGTAAAATTTTACGTACGTTTTAGTAATTTTCAGTCTTAATTGCATCGGCACTGAATCGATGATCGCAACCTAGAGTTATGTAGGCCGAGAAGCGACGATATAAACTGATTTTAATGATAAATAATAATCCTTTCGTAAAGATGAGACAAAAGAGAAATATCTAAAGGAAGTTAAATTTCGTGTATATTATGCTATTGCACTATCGAAGAAAAGCTTGACTCTATTTAAGTGTTGTAATGAAACCAACGGTACAGTTAATTTTCTACTGGCCGCGTGCCTCCTGCCAAGGACGCCTCTATGTTGATATCTCACGAGTGTTAGGTTTATTTTAGTTCTTTCATGAATCGCCTCGTTCTAGATGTTTCCTGTCAGAGAAAAAGAAAGGGAGAGTCCAACCGAATTTCTGATTAATCTCATAACGTATTTGGAGTAGCTTTTTCGTTGTTTGATTAATGACGTGGGTTCAGTCTCGTGTCAAAGAAAAGAATAATATATATTGGATATACGACGTTCTTGATCAAATTGAGTAACGGAGGCTGGTAATTTTGTAAAAATTGATGTGCTGATCCTGTTATTTATTAACTACGATTAAGTAAAACAAATAAAGATATGTATAGCTACGTCGTGTTCTTGTTCCACTTTCACGTTCATATTCCACTAAAACCCAGTCGGATTTAAAAGCTCATTAGCGCGTTACGTCTTTTGACAACTGTGCGTGATCGTAAGAGGCAGTTAGTTGTTCAAAAACGCTTTCTTGCATTATAAAAGTCTGCGGTTCTGAAACAGAAAAGGACATAAAAGCGTGTGGGATTACCTTTCATGAGTAAGCACTTAATTTTTATTCATATTTATCCAAAGAATTGAAAAAGGATATCGTACTTACCAATTTATTTGAACTTTGAACTTGTGAAATATGGTAAAGACTTCGTTATACTAAATTTTATTTTTTTAATAATTATTTTCTTTACGCATTTTTTAATGTATATTTGTGCTAATAAAATGCATTTACTATAGACTTTTGCCTGAAACAGAAAGAAAAATTTCTGTAAGAATATATTAGATAATCAATAATAATAATCCAAGTTATTCACTCGAACAACCGGTGACGTTCAATCATAAGTTCTTTAATAAAACTGAGATCGAAAAACATATTAAATTTCTTCTGCATTAACGTAACGAAAAAAAAAATTGTTAGTAAAAACAACTAAACGTCAAATATTTAATAAACTATTATATTTCATAGATCACAGTTAGTTTATAAAGAAACAAGAAGTGAAAAATAACTTATATCATAAAAGAAAGAAAAAAAAATGTATGAAAGTCTCACTTTCGAATATAAAGCCTGTATTTGAAAGTTGCCAACTCATTTAAGGCGCTGTGTATATACTTGTTAAATGCAGTATCTTTAGATATACAGAATTTACCATTGTGTAAATTGAAGATTATTGGCAAGCAAACTCTTTATAAGAAAGAGTATTATAAAATTTCAGTACTATTAAGGGATAAATGCCCATAGACATTAACTGCTCTGTATATTGTATATAATTGATTTTTTTATTATTATATATAAGCTACCCTTAAGGTTTTTGCTCGTTTTTCTTGAAGGAGAACTGTCTTTTGTACGAGAGGTTCATTTTAAAATAAAACATGTAATGATATATTTCAAGTGTTATATTGTAACCTACGAAACAAAGACAGTTTAAGTTTTAAGTTTATTTTAAGTATTGTTTCAATGAACCATATGCTGTACAATAAAAAAATACTGTTATTCTCCTTACATAAAAACTTACTACACAATAAGTAATTATTGTATTTTATGTTTTTAACCGATCACGGAAGGGTTAAGATTTTGAAGTCTATGTATGTATATGTTTAAGTTCATCTGTTCCCTCGTATCTCCTAAGCCTTTTAACCGATTTAATAAGAAGTTGCCTTTGGATTCATGCTATTACTTCGCATGTCATAGGATAAATAGGATTTGTATAAAATCAACGTGGAGGATTTTATAGATGAATTACACACTTAAAAAAGTTTTTCAAAAGTTTGTGTGTGTGTGTGTGTGCGTGCGTGCGTGCGTGCGTGTGTAACAAGAAGGCAAACAATTGTCAGTGTACCAGTATGTAGTGACTGTTTTCTAAGATTCCGAGCCAAAATGCCAAAAACTTATAGTTTCGTCATGCCCGTTCGTCCGCCTGTCGGTGTGTCTGTATGTCAAGGCATTTTATTCAAAGAACTACAAGATGTATATTGATGAAATTTATAGTATAGGTGTCCTGTATAAGCAGCTTCTTAATTCGGTAGTTAAATAACAAAAATAATTATTTCTACGAGGCACTTCATACATGTAACAGAAGCTAAAAAAATTTTCTTCAGAAAACATCAACGTACCATAAATATTTCGATAGTTCTTTTAAAAGCAATTTAAGATTTTTAAGCATTTTTTTGATTACGTGAATTATTTAGGAAATAATTGTAACGTATTGTTTAATAAATACTAGTAACGTAACGTTTAATAATAAACGTAAAGGTAACATTTAATAAATACTTTCAACGAAAATTATTTTAATGATCACATGATCAATACTGTTTTTGAGTTATTGCCAAGAAACTACGCTTCTCAACAAAAGGACGTAAGTTCCATGAAGATAGGTTCTTTTGCTGATGCATTTTAGTTCGGATTAGTTTAATGCCAATAGTCTACATGCCTACTTGTTTTTCCAGTTAAAGGCGACTAAAGTGCTTATAACTATTCCGTGCCGGAAAACATGGAGAAGGTTCAACAACGTACGCACGGTCCTACATGCTCTCAGCCAGTTTTTTTTTTATCTTCTAAAACAAATGTTGCATAATGACCTGCCATCCCGAAGAAAGAGGCTACCATCTTTTTTCCGACGCTTCGACCGCGTTTTAATTCAGTAGGCAACTTCTCGGAAGGAAATATCCACTGAGCATACTTTCTTTTGGTTTCGAGATCGTAACAGTAAATCCAGCTATCGTCACCGATAACTATGTCGTATACAGCATTTGAGTCATCACCGGAAAATCTTTGTATCATTTCACAGCGCCCATTAACACGTCAGAGTTGTTGAACTTCGATCAAATTACGAGGTAGGTATCCATCAAATACAAAGCTTCATGACCGCTAAAAGGTCTTGAAGAATTTTATGCACTTGAGTCACATCGATGCCTAAGATTGTCAGCATCTGCTGGTAGGTCACTATTTTGTCAGTGTCTATCATGAACGGCACCCAATTGATGTTGTCTTAGGTCGTCGCCGTGGAAGGACAGCTCTCACGCAGATCTTCGTTGTTCTCAGATTAAATTCAAGTTGACGTTAGGCAAACAATTTTCTTTTTTCCGCCAATTTATAAAAAAAATGACAGGTGTATGCAATGTACATAATAAGGTTGACAAAGAGTTCCGTTTTTAAAATTCAATTATGTTTTCTTTTTTTATTTTACAATTTCTATGTGGTCAGTTCTAAAAATTTTAAGTATCGCCTACGTACTTTGCCATCGCAGCTTTTCTCTGAGTAAGAAGATTCCATATCGATACGTAGGATCATCCGCCGGACTTCAGCCAGGAAGTGCAGCATGGCGTATTCTTCTTTAGATTTCTTAGAAATTCTAAGAAGCAATAACCGATATGGAATATTTTATAGCGCTGCGTTTTATAGTCAATATTCACGATTTCTACTCAGCCTCGCCTACCTTGTTCATTCGCGCGCATTGTGAAACATATCACCTGAAGCGTCTCTTATATCACGATAAAATTTCAATTTAAAATTTTGAGTGCTCTGAAATTGAAATGCGCGCCACAATATTTTTAAATAATATAGATTGAAATACTTACTAATAATAATACGTAATATGTATTTCATACTAATTATAAACTACTGAAAATAAGATATATTAAATTAGTCGAATAAAAAAAAAGCAATGACTATTACGTATTCACTTTAATATTATTCGTATTAGAAAAATATTTTTTTTTAAACCAAAACTCCGTTCAGTTAAAATCTATCAAATCCATGAAGTTAAATCTGCTAATTTTCTTGTTTTCTGAATTGGTGTCAAAATACATTTACGTCTCAGCTTTATTAATTTTCTATCTTTTTGACTTTTTATTTGTAATTCTACTTGTTGGTCTTGCTTTAGCTGGCACTGGTCCCAAGAGCAACTAATTAGTTCAATAGGTTTTTCCAAAGACTTTTTCTTTGAAAATTATTTTATTTTACACATTTTATTGATTTAGATCAACACGTTAAGTCGTCCAGGTGGTTCTCATCACATTGATGACGCTGCGACGCTGGGCCCAAACCGCTCACCCTGAAACAAAATTATGGAAGAATGCGCCCGAGTGACAAACAGTGAAATAATATCGCAACGTGAAGGGATGAGAAAACGTAACACAACAAATTGCGCAACCCAACGCTCAAAAAGCGCGATTTCAAAGTAGTTCATAGATTTCAAATATTATTTTTTTGCTTATATCTTAACAGTGAATAGTCAACCGCCGGCTGCGTTGCTATTTTAGAGGGCAAAGCCGTGTCAGAAGGCAGAGTCGATAGGCGGTCGTGTTATTCAGATCGATTGAGGCAGCCAGCACTTGTAACAGAATCGAACGGATAGGTGACGGCTTCTCAATTACGCCCTGCGGCGTCCCGATGTTTGTACGCCATTACAACGGCTGGGTAATTAATCTTCTAAGGTTCGCCTCGGTTCGGCACAGTTTCTTAGGGTTCCGCACCTCGAAAGCAAAGAAAGAGCCCTTATAGGATCCTTTCGTTGTCCGTTTGTTTGTCTGTCTCTCTATCTGTCGATCTGTCTGTCTGTCGGTTTATCTGTATGTCGGTCTGTTTATCTGTTAAAACCCTCTTTTCAGGAACGCATGGAGATATCAAATTAAAATTGAAATCAAATACTCAAGTTTGCGGTCTCTTGGAACTGAAAAACGAAAATCAAAGTTCCAAATTAATTAAATCACAAATACGACCATTTATGTCGTATATTTTGATTCGCGCAACTAAATCGAAATCTATAGGTAATTTCTATTGGGCTAGAATCATTCAAATCCTTTCTGTGAGTATTCTAAAAGATAGAAATAAAATAATTATACGAATATTATTACTTTATTTCTATGTTTTACCTAAGTTGCTTGTTACCATTTTGTGTTGTGCTTCTGGCATAGTACTTTTTCTGTATTATACTATGAATAAATCAGAATTAAATCTACTTTATATTTTATGAATACATACATATGTAATAATTTGATGGTAACTCAGTGGCGAGATCTGCGCATTAAACAGATTTCACTACAATATTTGACGACGTCGAGCTTTCCGACGTGCACTTATCAAAGGATAACCGTGCCTTTGACCAGGCCGCCATACAATGGAATATGCAATAAAAAGATTTTTTTTCGATTCCCCATTAAAATCGACACACGATAAAATATTCCTTCATAGACTAGTGGGTGCGCAATCAATCCGACTGAATTATATATGTGCAATTGATGAACTCCGCTGAGCCTATCCTCACGCGAGTGGAGCCACGGCATTCGCCAGTCGAGGTTAAATGAAAACGGGCGATGCGCCACATCTGTCGCTGTAGCAGGCGAATGAAGCGGGCCACTCTTTTCCTCGAGTTTTAAAGTGTTTAGTCGGCAAATTTAGACCGGGCAGCGGAAAACGGAGTTCCCCGCGCGCGCCTCACTGGAGGTACCGCGGGGTCCGATTCTATTATACTCCGCTTATGATTTATGTCATTTCAGGAATTCGATTTAGATTCCTTAATGCGGTGACATATTGTTTATTTTGATTTTTTTGTTTATCGATATCATTCGTGTAGTTAGAATGTCCATGTCGTATCAGACATGTGAGCAGTGTGATTTCGAGCCACCATAGAGTAGGTGGTCATCGCTGCCCAAAAACACTCGCAACCTCTGAAGACTCACCAGTGCCTTGCCGGCTTCTTTGGTAGGAATAGAATATCTGATGGAGGCGGAGTAGGCGACCACGCTCTTACAGAACACCTCTGTGTTCTGTAAGGGCGTGGTTTCTCACCGGTTGAGCTGACCTATTTTCGTACTGCAGCCAAGTTGGCCACAGCATGGCTCTACCACATAACAATTATATATATATTCATTTCTCTTGTAGGATTTTGGAATTTTAAAATATATTTTTAACAAAAATATTGAAAGGATAATTGTTATTATTACTATATGTAGGCGCGCAAGTTGTTTACTTTCTTAAATTGTTGGAATGTAATAACAAGCATTAGAAAAAATATTTTGTGATTTTATATCGGAATAGTTCCCCATCACCTTTCTCCAATCAATCCGCTTTTTTCTTTTGTACAATTTAAAGTAGATTTTTTCTGTGAAGTTCGGCTCAGTGACTAAAGCCTTTATTAATACGGACCTTATTGGCCGTGTTTTCAATAAGCTCCTAAGATTTTGGAGTTGTACTTTTTATAAAGAGAATTTCAGTACAATGATGAAAGAAAAATTTTAAATCGCTCTAAATTCTGTGTACTTCAAAAAAAAATGTAATATTATGAATTCAGTGAATAAACAAGGCGATAGAAGTAAATCTTGGGCGAAATTAGTTAACTATGTCCAATTTCAAGTCGGACATAATATCAAGATCGATCTTAAGTTTTTAGAAAATTTAAGTTCAAGCAAGTCTTTTCGATAGTCGCAAATCTTATCTCCGTCAATCTATATGTTTAAAAAATATTCAAAGTTTACATACACATCACACACAAATGCATGCATGCACGCAAGCACGCGCACACACATACGGGCATATTTCTGAAAACGGTCAGAAAGACTTCCTAGGTCTTAAAAATATCGACAGCTGATGAAAACTCGCTTTTATAAAATCGGATTGAAAACAATAACTTTCTTAATTTCACGAAAGTTTTCCATATTTTTAGTGCAAAGTTAAAAAGTATTCCGTGATTGTCGAGTTTCATGTTGAAAAACTAATAAAAAGCAGGCACAAGCAAATCTATAAACAGTCAGCCGATTTGACGGCTTTCTATTACTCTGCTGCTGTGAAGTTAGTTACAAAAACGTCGCAATGGCGTAGGAGGAGGAAGGGTCGGGGGACGTTGAACCTGCATCATCACATTGCATCATCCGTACGCGATTCAGAGAGGCAGAGTTTCGTGCGTTGTACTGTAGATGTCATGATTTAGAGATTAATCGTCGCGTCGCTCGATTTAACCCGTCGTCGCCCGCTCTGCCCCACCAGAGCGAGCGCCGTCGGCCGCGAGCCGGCGCAAGACGGAATTAACGCCTTGTCATCCCGTAATTGCTGGTAAATTGCGTGACGAGCGCCCTCGCGGCGCGCGGGAGTTTAATGAAAACGCCGCTCAATTAGTCATAGATACACATCGTGAGCGGGCCCGCCTCGCCGCCGACGGTGGCGCCGCCCGCTCCAATTTAATGAACCTATTGGTTTATTTTATTAACTGCGAATTTCCGGGCGTTGGGCGATTTACTGCGGAATACGATGTAACCGCTCACTGAACGCTGTACGTGTGCTCGTATATTCGCAATCCGTTCGCCCCATGTTCTGTTTGTGTACTGTTGCTTTACAAAAAAAAATTGGTTGCCTGTAAAGTCGGTATACGGGCGAAAGTTTTACGTGACAACGACTTTGAGTGGTAAAATCATTTTAATGTGAATATTCATTCGTATAGTAGGAAGAAGGATGAAATAATAGTAACAATTTAAAACATTTATTTATACAAAGAATTATATTTAAAACATTAATTTATACAAAGGATCTCGCACTGAATTTCATATTAACAAAATTTTATTTTACCTTTACACATACATACGTATTTATATACAAATATACATACAATAACTTGCAATACATTTGCGTACAATGAAACAGCGTTTACTACAACTTAACTTGTTCCTATCTGAGTGGAAGGGACGCGTGCCTCTCACTCGCTCTCATTGTGAGCGCATAACGTGAGCGGAGCGTAACGCAGTTTCTTGAAGTGTCACCCGGCAAACCAATTTATAAGACGTTGTCACGTCAAAAACTCCAGAATTGTAGGTATTGATGAAAGTATAATATGTCTATTTTATCGGACGAAGCGTACAAAACAGAATGGCTGTAATCTGGATCGAACCCGTAAATCTCTAGCTATTAATTTTCTTGAATTCGTGACTTTTGCATGAGATCTGTCGCCGGAACCAATAAGTAGTTTTTTGACTGAATATTCTTATTTCGAACGCTAGATTCTTAATATTAGTACGATATTTACTCGAATCACAAAAACTTGACCATTTTTTTCTCACTAAGCCATTTTTTTTATTAATAAATTAATGTGTACTTTCCATAATATCTATAGGGTACGATCTTATACACCAATTTTACTTTACTGACATTCATAAATTGTTTTATGCAAGCTAATTGGTTACAGTTGCTTAAAATTTGACTCGTATTTCATATCCCTCCAATTTAATATTATTAAGATTCCCTAGGGCACCTCTTTTCGATACTATTATACACATTTAACCCATAAATTTCTTTCAACCGTCTACTTTCATTTATCCTTTACAGGTGACTAGATTTTTACTGTTCGTACCAGCAACTAAGGCTCCATTTACGTAATTTCGAAATAAAATATTTCGAAAATATAAAACGTGTTCTGTAACACCACTGCAACAGTAGAGTCAATGAGGCATTAGCATCTTCGGACTTGAAGCGAATACATCTTCATGGATAGAACGCAATGAAGATATATCACCTTTTTAGTCAAGAGTTACATACTTATGTCTAATTCATATTTAATTTTTTTTTATAAACTATCGCTCGCGAAGATGGACACGGAAATTTGAGCTCTGAAGTCGTTTTTTTTTTATGGGTGAAAGACCAGTGCCTTAAGAAGTGGGCGTACGATAAAACTCTTCCAGTGGTTCTAGTGCATTTTCGTGTCGCATTGTAATTGAATGTACCTACACTTTTTGTGTGTTAAGTCCTTATTTTTTTTTTGGCAATCAACTATTATGACACAACAGTATTGTTCTCGTGAGCACTAAGTATCTACTCGATATCATTAAAATTCAAATGTATCATCATTTCATAGATTATGAATAATACTTGAAATGCGTCACAATATTTTCCGAATTTAAATTTTACTACGTTTCCACTCATGCGTGTACGCGATAATTTGTACAAAAAGCTGCAACACGTCTTTACAAAACTCCGGTCTCAACTTGACCGAAGTTCGCTGACCGGCGACGATCCACGCCATATGTATTCAATCAAGTATGAGAAGGTGATGCATATCTATACTCAACACCGAAGATGAGAATTGAAGTCCATGTGCTGGACATATATAGGTACTGTACAAACTTGACTACGATGTTACAAATAAGTGATGATTATGTCAATACCTAAGAACTCGTAGTAGAGCTAATACCAATGGCCGTGCATCTTTGAAACGAGGACGAATGTCGAAAGGAGTTTTTTAACATTCCATAAAGAAAATTGAAAATTTTCGTAAAATTTAGGATCTTTTTGTTTTCGAGCCAAGTTTCGAAAATCGAGATTAGCGTTTGTGTTTATCTGTATGCGTGTGTGTGTGTGTACTATTATTTGAAATAATTAACTGTTAACTGCTAAGGTTAAAAACTAAACACATCAAACTATGATGTTTTAACTTTATAATAGGCAGTTGACTAAGTTAGTAGTAAAGATATTGACATTTATGACATTAAATTAATGTCATAAATGCCAATATGTCTAAGATTACCGATATTTTGATATGTTTCGTTTTCAACTATAACAGTTAGCAGTTAACTATCGCAAATGAGTGTTTGAAACACACCGCTGTTAAAGTTAACTACTGCTGTTGCGCTTTGTCCAGTAAGTGAGAGCTCCGGTATCCACTCCCTCTTCCATCACCTCACTTCCCTCTCTATAGGCATATTCCTTTCTCCATTAGATATCCGATTTCTTGGCGCAGACTTAGAGTTAGCGCGATTGAACACGATATATCCTCCGCTATATCCACGTAGGAATAAAAATGCAATATCGTCGGTGTACTATATCATAATTTTGACTGCATTTATTACAAATTAAGTGTTGTAACTTCAATCCACTACCTTACGAACAGCAATAATTTACACGAGCCCCGCACAAAAGCGTCAATAGCCATTGTTCCACATCGAAGCATAATTCTATCGACACCAAAAACCGTTCCATTATTCACAGCATAATGAGAATGTGCTTAAACTATCCGCGCGATGCAATAATTCATTTGGAAGCGCTTCGAAAGTATTTAGAGCTGTGTGAGTTGTTGGAATAATTACGGGCCGTTTTCTCGCGCATAAATCACTTTTAATGCGTAACGTTTACAACGAATAAGCAGGCTTTATTCATAAGAAAATTCATTTTGGATGTCGTTATTAATACCGTTTAAGTTTTGATAAAACGGTTCGCGTTAATAAGGTATTTGTAAGTCTTTGCCCTTTTATATTTATGTTATGAAATTTCGACCTTTATTAGAACTTCGATTTCAAACCCGGTCCCGCTACCGATCTTGGTCCTGATGGTATTCCAGATCGCAATCCTCCTTCTTCGCCCTCCCACTCATTATGTACCTCTTCCCTTCCCATCATCCTTCAGTTCTTATACCCTTTCTCTTGCCCACTCTCATGGCCTGCATAACACAGAAAAAATAATGAGTCTTAAATTAGTGTTTTTCTACATCTTCTACACAAATTATTGACAGAAAACATAATTTGTGCTTTACGTACCAAATTCATCGAAATCATTTAACCTGTTGTCTAGTTGCAAGAAGGCATAATGACAGATAGGAGCTTATATTTTACACAACAGCGTTTACTATCAATACACCGGATGTCATTAAAATCGTATTAAGAATGTTGATGTATATATGAAGACATGCATACAAACAGATAGATAAAAAAATATGTCGATCTCCCAAATTTTGAACTTTTTTCATACCAGATTTTATCAAAATTGGTTCTGTAACGAAAACATGACATAGATAGTTGATTTTGCATTCGCATTTCCCATTAAAATGTTGTCTTCCTAACGACCTCGAAGATTTTAACACATTACAAACTTTTCCTAATTTTGAAAAATTCTATCTTCAATGGATTTTATCGATTCCGCGATTCAACTTCTAAAGTTTTGTATATATTATCAACACATCGCATTAAGATAATAATGCAACTATCTTTCCATAAAAAATAAGCTTTCAAATAAAAAAAATACATTATTTTCAGACATCTTTCTTTTATGGTTTTTCATTACTTAAATCAATAATCTGAAATGATTAGTATAAAAGTAATTAAATATATAAATTAAAATATAATTACAATGAAATTCCATTTCTAGGCAATTGCTAATTTCATTAGGACTCGCAGCACTAATTGGCTTAATATACTTTTAACTTCATGAATTGGAAAGCTATGACTTTCATTAGCTATGTTTTCTAATCAGATACCTAAATGTGAAAATAGGATTATTATCTTTCAGACAAAAAGAATTTATCATTTTCCTTAGAAGTTTTTAGCTGTTTATATCAGGGTCGCTGTGAGGGCCTCCAGTTTTATTACAGACGTCTTAAAAATAAATTCGACGATATTTTCCCTTATCTGTTAAAACCTTACTAAGGTGATGTTATTGTGGCAGGTATTCAAATCTATCACCAATTAAAAGGGTTTTAACCTTTTCTGGCTTCCCTACATATTTATTTTCCAATGAAGAATAATAATAATTCATTATATATATATTTCACGTTTGCTTACAGCGGCATCTGTCAACACACCTGAGTATTCCATTACTCAGCGGCAGGAAAACACGCATAAGCAATTGAAAATTTTGACCTTTTATCGACGGCGTTCAATCTTAACTAAATAAAAGGAAAAGGAAATTGATAATTACAAGTTATTTAGATAGTTTTTTAAACATCGTCTCTGAAATCGTAGCGAAACTGCTTAGTTGTAACCTGTCACTATATTGCCTTATCGATTTGTCACTGCGTGGTGTGCAGATCTTTTTATCGGCCTATTGCTGAAACAATTGCTGGAATTGCTGTTTTTTTAACATTCCGCTATGAAAAATGAAAAAAATTTTTTGAAGTTCGAAAGTCATTCTTTTAACCTCTACTTTAGAAAATCGATTTTCACCACATCTTAACGTTTTAGGGTCCTAGGAATCTATTTTGACCATTTTCTTAATGATGCCTATGTGTTCGTGCGTTTGTGCGTGCGCGCGCGTATGTCTGTATGTGTAATAAGTTTCTCATAACTTTTGTTAATCGAAACACAATTTACGCCAATAGAAAGGGTTCCACTCAACTTAGACCTCCTGATACTTTTATTTATTTATTAGTTTTGCCACGTAGATTTTGAGGACGTTTTAAAATAAAGTTGTCAGAAAAATATTTTTTGGAGTACTTTTAGATTACTCCACTAATAGGTATTAAAATTCAATCAGTTCTTTTCTCTAAATAATTTTAACGACTGACATAAACTGCATAACTATCGATTCATTTCCTCAAGAGATACAGGAGAAAAAAAATTCTAAAAATGATTTTTTCCAAAGTTTCGTAAAACATTCTACTGCTAAATTTGAAAATTTGTCCAGTTGTTCTCCTTAAAAAACAACTTAGTGGTTTTTTTCAAAATAACATGTTAAATTGTTACTGGATTGATGTTTGGTAATGGTACTCTTTCTATGTTTATAAGATAGCGTAAGATGCCATAAAGCAGATCCAAATCAAACAACGCGTTCGAAAGATATAGTGATTGAATTGATAAAAAAGGAAAATAAATATATTTTTTATAACCCCGAAGCGCCGAAAACATATTAGAATTATATTTTTGAGCTCTGAAAACTTGAAAAAGCACTAAAATCGATCTCCTGATCGTAATTAACTGAATAATTTATTGCTACTTTGTTTTTGAATCTTTTGAGCTGCAAATTAATAAGAAGTTTTATTGATGTCCTACACGCTCAAACCGTCCTTTAAATTTTCAAGCTCAAAAACTCGCATACAATATTTATAACTCAACGAGTTCAAAGACATATCGATCAATCAAATATCACAGCGGAAAGTTTCAGGGACTGCCTGCAGGGTCAACAGTTTTACAGATTTTTTTTATATTTCAGGCTTAAGAGCTTCAAGTTTAAGCTTTCCACGCTAGTCGCTAACACGGCGAGAACGTCCGACACCAACAGCTTAACGTGCATTCGAGGCTACAAATCGAGTCGATTCGCTCACGCTCAGAAAGTCGAATACGATTGTTTCTGATTCGAAGGCTAAAAATTCGCTGTACCCGAATCGGAAAATGTATATCATCGCTTTCGTATGGAGCCGGAATTCGATTTAAACTTTCCGCAATCTGTCCGAACAATAAGTCAGTCGGCAGTTTCGTAACCGTGTCGTTTTTATAAGGGTTTTAGACGTCGCCTGACCCAATTTAACTTATTGACCTGTGAGGTCCATTCGTTAAAACGACTAACGGGACATTATGCGGAATCGTTCAGGCAGTTATTTTTCTATTAGGCACAACTAGCTTTCACTTACTGCTTCGCTTGCTTGGTGAAAGAATCTCGACATGAATTTGTATCTTTTTTAAAACTTAAATTCTTAACCTGATCTTTATCCGATTACATCCCGATCTAACTTCATCTTCTTCCTTCTCTTTCTTCTTATGCTTTCTGCATCTCTTCCTCTCTCCAAATAAAGCTAATAAAAAGATAGTGCAGATTTTTTTTCTACGACTAACACATAATTTATCGACATAATACATAGTTTATGTTGTATCAAATGTCCTCAAAATCAGTCAATCCATTGTCAAACTATAGGAAGATATGCAGAGAGACATATATTAAAAGACTGCGTGTTCTATCATAGTATTGAGTTTTATTAATACAGGTCAATAGAGTTATTGTTTTCAAATATATTTTGAAAAACAAAGTGGTTACTGTACTTTATCCTTATAAGTTAACAATATACGATAGCGGACTCTACTGTATACGTCAATTTAAAACCTACAAATCTGCTGTACATTAATTTGAGATGTCTGTAATGGTTCAGGGAGGATAAGTCCTAAAGGTATCCTTTTTGTAAACTTATTACAGAACATTAAATTCTCTACTCTTTGTAATATATAATTATAATATAAATTTACACCCATCGCTCAGAAGGTTAGCATAGAGTACAGTTTTTCACCTTGTAGGATCTTTACATCTCTCTTGCTTCGCTGACATCTATCAATCTTTTCATGCCCGCTCCTCCTTGACTGATGCTTAAACCTTTTTTTATGCCACCAATTCGGTTGACCTAGGATTTTCTAGCGCGATCCTTGCCGATGTTTCCATCGCACACATTCGCTCTATACATTTGTTTTGTCAGTCTTCTTTCATTCATTCTCTGCAGATGGCTTAATACAATATTTATTGTAGTTATAATATAATAATTCGACGACGGCAAAAACATTAGAAAATCTATTGCTTATTTTAAAAAGAACAAAGCCCACAAACAGATAGACAGAAGTAGCGATTTTATTCTTTGGTATTCAGAAACTAAAAACTTGAGTAAACATAATCACATGGATTTTCCATAAACAACTGACGGGTAACAAAAACATACAATCGACTTTTTCGAAGGGAGACATGAAAATAGACAAAAGAGAAATGTAATAATCTTCTTTGAGGAAATCGCTTAGGTACCTCATTGTGATGAGTCTCGAGGTATAAACGTCGCGTCCATGTCACTTCTATCATTTTTTTTTTTGGATTTCAGTTCGCTGATTTTAGAACCTTTTGTACGAGTATAGCTCAAACGTGATTTCGCTATTAGAATACACAGAGTAAAAAAATTATTACTGATAGAATTAGAACACCAACAACTACGTCGGTTTTACCTTTCAGTATTGCATTCTGTATCGAAACATTCTTGTGCTATGAAAAAAAAAAAAAGGTTTTCCATTATGCTTTCTTATATATTCATCATAGCATATACTTTACATAGCAGTAACTCTTGTGGTTATCTAATTAATAAACTTATTTATTTCAAAATTCCATAAAAAAACCTTTCATACTTTATTAACTAAACGAACGGATGGATGGATACATGTGCTTATCCATCCATTCGTCAACACAAAGCAGACTCTATTAAACAATTTTCACTATTCGTTATCTATGCTCTGCTTTTAGTCTCTCGTTATCAGATAATTAATAGGGGTATTTTGACCCGAGAGCTGTCAAATATTTCTAAGTAAGTACAGTAGAACGCACGAAACTCTGCCGCTCTGAATTGCCTGCAAATGGTGCAACGTTTCCGGACCCTACTTCTTCTTTGCATTATTATTTTACGCCACTGCGACTCTTTCGTGACTAACTTCACAGCAGTAGAGTTTCGTGTGTTGTACTATATTTGAGGTACAGTGAAGATTTGTACAGCATTTTCTTTGTAGTGTTATAGAAATGAAATCCTGTGTGTTGGTGTTTAGCCTAGCCTTGTATTTTTAACTTAGCGAATTATTTTTTAATAAAAGTTGTTCAGGCGTTATGATATTTTAATATCTTCATTTTCAGCATATAATGAAATTAAATTAAAAATTTAGTCGGATGTTAAATTTTCTCGGCGGTTATTAAATTATGTTTCTTAAATATCAGAAAAATATTTTTTAAGGCAAACAGGAAATTAAACGTAATAATGTTCCTTCCCAGAAAAATATATTTCTTAAAAGTACAGGGCATTTCGTTGAAATTTCCTACCTGACCGGTAATCGGGAGTGTTAGGTGTTGTAGATTTTAAAACTTATAAATTTAAACATATCACAGATATAATAAAGCATAGTTTCAAAAATTCTATTTACCTTACAAACCTTCTAAACATGAATCTTTTAATACATTACTAAAAAAAAATGTGATACCTGGCACATCTCAGTATATAATAAGCAATTCGTAAAATACACATTTGAGTTTCCAAGTATATAACGCCTGAAAAAAAATAGGTGGCAACGACAGAAAAATGAGTTTTCATCTCATTGATCTAACGGAGTGCGTATTAGTGTTAATCGAAAAACGGGAGAACACCACTTTAAGTTATTTATGCACTCTATTATAGCGTTTGCTCAGGTCTTCCTGCGCGTTTTATACTGTCGAACGGAACTGCTCCACCGACTCTGAAAATTCTTTCTCTAATAGAAACTCACACTATTCTCTAATAAGAAAGCGCATGTTTTATGTTGATCTCTAACATTTGCCCCGGCTTCTTACAAGTCGGAGCCGTGGCCGATAACCGATTGCTATTGAAAGCGGGACAGGAAGTAGAATCAAAATTCAGAGCCGGGACGGAAATTCAATACGGGGCCTGAGTAGAAACCTAATGTAGGGCCAAAACTAGAATCAAGGACGCGGCCGTGGATCGAAATTAGAATTGGAAGCGGGAACAATATTAAAATAAACAGTAAGATTGTTCATTGAAGAAAATGCAGGATCGCATGCTACGTTCAATCGGGCTGCGCCGCGGGGTGAAAATTACTTGCGTACGAATGATTAATGCATTACTATTATTGAATATATGAAATTCCAAAATTTATCTGGAAATTTTTTCACCGGCGAAAGTTCGCAAAGTAAACGGAATTCAAGACTTGGCCACGTCGCATAGTCCTTCGGCTAGGTTGTCAAATTTGTATTCAAATATTAAATAAATATTTGCACAATACCTCGATTCACTGCTCTTAAACGTTCAATAGCTCTCTAGGTATTACATTGTTTGAGAGCGACTCAATCATTCATTCAACACCAACGACTGGCATAAGCTAGGCCCACTCCGAGTATTGTAGGCTCTGTGTTCGCTATCATGAATTCAATCTCAATTCTAATAATAAAATAAGGAATATCAGACCGATTCTGTTAAAATAGATCTTTCTTTAATACACATTTATAGTATAATTGCAAGGCTATAATTTCAAATAAACATGAAAGTTCTATGAGAGACTTGAGTTACGATGGTACGAAAATAATTCAAACACTAAAAAAACTCTCCTTCTATAATCTACAACAAACAATCCTAAATCATTTGCCGAATCCGATGGAAAGACTCCAAAATATGATGGTTTAGTTAAAAAAATCACGTTATGCAAAATAAAATAAAATTTATATATATGATCGTAAACGAATAAGTAGACGACAAGACAAATATAAACACATCACTTCATTCTTACAAAGGGAATAAATCTTAGTAATTGACCTACTCATACCGATAAAAGTAAATTAGCCTATTGTATGTACTTATTATTGAAGATTGTGTTTCATGAATGAAAACAAATTTTTATTTAGCTGTTTGTGAGGCCATTATTTAACAGTTTGAAATTGAGCTTTGCCGATTTGAATTCCTTAAAATCGACATGGACTTGAATCGACTTGTCAGCAATGTCGATCGCTTCTTCGCACCGATGTGTGGGTGACGTGCTTTTTTGTCTTTTCTAGTTTCTCTTTAAAGGCAATACTCAACAAATCAACTTTACGACTATTACGCGAGCTCTCAATACCGAGTGCTACCTTCTAAAAGCGACTTATTGACTTAGGATCTTCCATTCCACATATATGTATATAGTGATTTTTGAGTTCATAATCGATTTAGCAAACGCCTTCTTAGTTACTTCTTACCACAATACTCACCGATGTATAACCGTTTGGATAAATAAATTAAAAAAAAAATATACACAAAAAAATCATGCAGTCATACACAAAAATCTGTTACAGGCAGGAATTGATCTTCCTTGCATCACAGTGGCCAATGGGTCCAAATATCACTCATGTTCATAACTCCTTGTGAGTATTTAGAGAGAATAATTTTTGACGTTTTTAGAATGCCCATTTTACAGGTCCTTTAAAAGACCTAAGATTCTTAGAATTACCAACGATTGTCTTTGTCGTTGTAATTTACTGTAGTAAGTTGGACGTAGATTGTTCAGAAACCTCATATTTAATATTAAGTTTAGGGTGGTTATTATTCTGTTTCTATAATTTTTCAAAGACATAATTTCTAAAAAACTACACACAATTACTTCTCTATACTATTATAAAAAATTGGAACTATTCCATTCGTATATACACGCTCAGGCAGAGTAATGTACGGAAGGTTGTCGAATTTTTACAGCAATTTTTAACAAATATTCATTCAATAGATTTCGCCTAAAATCCACAGCACCAAAGCTTCAAACAATATTAAGTGTCGGGACTAAAAAAGCAGGTCCTTTTATTTCAATGTTAAAGAAAATCTAGTTGCTGACCATTATTTACTTCATTAGTGTACTGGTTTACAGCGAGTTTAACATTTCTTTCTAACATTATTTCTTTCTTTCACAGTTTTAATGACATACTTTTTGATAAAATGATTAGTTATTCCTATACAGCTTCAACGTTTATTATTTTTCTCTGATTCATCTATTTATACTTTCAATTTTATAACTATAAATATATAAATAAAATAAGGTCTATAATAGTTCAGAGAATGCTGAATAACTATTAGATTAAAAAAAAATAGCTAAGTGAATACGAAATTTCACTTCACTAATATCGTTTCTTCCTTAAATACTAACTTTCCACTTTAAGTGGCAACTTTACAATGAAATATTCTTATTCTTAGTTTTATACATCATAGCATGTAGCTGGAGCTGAACAAACTTTATCATGAATTAAGTCAGTGTCTGACGGTTTAACTTAAGTTTATTTAAGCTAAAAACTCATTGACTAATCCGTGGTCATAATACGAACCCTTGTAGTTCGAAAGTAATGATCTTGAGCGATCTGCCAACACCGCCCTTCTGGATTGCCTGGCAATAATCGAGCTGTCTTGAGAACTGTGAGCTTTATTACAGTGGATATCGCTGACCAACGCACCACCGTCTACGAGTTATTACAATTACAACATCAAAAGTTATATAAAGTATATATATATGAATAGCACAGCAACAATTTTTCCCACCATAAAGTATTATATTGTAATTACAATTAAAGTGTAACAAAAGCATAAATTAAATATTTCTTTTGTTACGTTTATTTTTACTTTTAATGTACTTATTGTGATCAAAATATGATAATTTGTAATGGAAAAAAGGAACGCGGTGCTGTTAATTTACGTATCGTATAACTTTGCAAAATTGATAGAAATATAATTGATCTCAAATACATTAATTGTTCATTTCTGTATAGGTATTTACCTAAGGAATGTAAAGCGATTCCAACTTTTGATGAAAACGAAACGTCAAATTGAAATAGCATTCGGTGAACCAGGAAATATTTGATTAAGCTCTTCGATCAGACGAATTATCGTTAAGATACTCGTCAAAGGAATCAAAGGGGCTGACGTCAAATTGAATTTAGTCATTGAAAGCCTTTATTTTGTTTGAGATCATTAAATTATAAGTGTTTTACCTTGTACATAAATTCGACTTCACCAGGGAGCTTAGGGCGACCGGTCATAAAATTTGTGTTACACCCTTCGGTAGCAAAATCGTTTCGAAATATTATTAATGATTTGCGCCAAAAATAATATTGCATAAATCCTAAATGTACCAGAACAAAAATTCAAAAATATGAAGAAAAAAAAACTAAGAACACTGACTTAATTACGTTTGCTTTCGGTGTTTCTTACTGGTCCTCAAGTTTTCTTGTTTTTTTGAAAAGTATTCAGTATTATTACTAATACTCCTTTCGATATTTTACATTAAAAAAGCTTTTTATTTAAGCTTAGACTTTTTGAATATTGACAAGTTATTTGTAAACTTTCTTATGCATTTCCAATCCTCAATAATAATTGTATTTCCCTGTACGTATGGCGCATGGTTTGACAGAGTTTTGCATTGCCTTGTCGCAGATTGGCTGACGGTGACGTGGGCGCAAGGCAGCATGCAACTGCAACCCAACGGGGAACACGACGTCGACCCTGTCAAGGCGAGGTAAGCTCGACCTGCAGGTCAACCGTTACTAGTGCCACTTCGATCGAAACTATTTGACTTCTTGCAAATTTTCGAAATTAAAAATAAAAACCACAAGTTTCGCAACTCGATTCCAAAAAATTGGATTCTTGGCAGACATCGCCGTTATAAGTTACTAAGAAACTATATTGACAGTTGTAATTTTGAGTGTCAGTTTTAAATTTGTAAACCTTTTATAACTTTATGACGACTCAACTCATTTCAAATTGACTAGCAGTATTCGAAAAGATTTAATTCAATTCCAAATATTCGAAAATTCGAATTTATCAATCAAGTGGATTTTCATTAAAATTGAAAATAAAATTCGACAAAAAAATTCTTATACACAGAACTTTAAACTAATTAACTGATGCATTCCAAAAACTAATCAGCTCTATTTCCGGAAATACCGCGTCGAACGCCACAAAACTCATCGAAGTTGGTTGATTTGATCAGGAGGTATCGTTGGAGAGAACTTTTCAGTATAGTGATTTTTTACACAATTTCTAAGCGAATCGACAAAAAGATGTGACGTTCACAGCATCTGAAATATCAATCACTTTAAAAGTTTCTGAATATTTAATGAGTATTGTTCAATGTACTTATTTTTCTCAAAAAGGTTTTGGTGATAATTTCAAAATATTAAGTCTATCGCTTCCAAGAAAATAATCAGCTTTAATCCTCCCAACTCACTGAAATTGATTGAATTTAAGTTTTTCTTTTTTATTACTGAAAATATGTAAGATATAATAAATAGAAAGGAATATAGCTAACTGTAAATTTTGAAAATTATATACATTCCAATTTTTTGAGCTCGGTAGTAACTTGAATGTTTGTGGTGGGCTTACAGAGTCATCCGTCCTACATATATATATATATTTATTTCCCATTTACAAAGAAATATTATAAGAAAACATATTTCAATTTACATGTTTTGAAGATATCAAGCTCAAAGGTGACAGTTAATATTTCATTTAATTTTCATTTGACATAACATGTGTATGATACATTTTTACCAATCAACCAAGTTGTAAGTTCTATACTTTCCAAATTGAATTTGTAAATATTCCAAGCTTTGAAACCGTTTCAGAACTTGGCCCAGTTTTTCATCATTATTTCGGAACCCTTGGAGAATTGGACGTGATGATAGCTTACAGCGTAGAAGCATACGTCACCATATACATCAAGATTGCGACACTCCGATATTACGGTTTGGTGTTCTTGAGGGTTATCAATCATTAATTCGTCCACTGGATATAATCCCTTCTAAGACCCTTGTAAACCCATTTGAGATCCCTTTTACATCATCAGACTTTCAATGAGCCCTATCTTAAATTGCCGTAGGTACATCGCGTCTTACATGGAGTTAGACATCTATTTGAATTATTTATAACCTTAATCGCTTTAATAATAAAGCATATTAGACTAACAAATAATATTTTGTTTTTTACAACTTCAAAATCGAACGTTGAGTTAGTACAAATTTGCAATTCCGATATCAATTTATTAATTTGTTATTTACTTATAAGAGCAATTTCTACGTAATTAATTGGAATGGCTGTGTTCGCTTCTTTGCTAATTACTAGCTTCCTCCCGCGGCTCCGCTCGCGTGGACATCGAATCAATTCTTTCTTCTTTTGTATCGACCGATCACGCCGTCAAACCTCATCACGATCGTGTTCCTGCTTTCGTTCCCAATCCTGGTCCCGCTTTTAATTCTTGTCTCAATCTAGATATCGGTTTCTTGAAAGAAATATATAATATGCACATTTAATTTTCCGAATTTCATTCGGTTCTATTCAGAAGGTTTTGCGGAGTTCGTGAATAAATTCACAGATAGGCAGACCCACAGCGATTCTAAAAACCGTTGAAATGTATTCTGTCAACGTTTCTAACACTCAGAGAGTATTTGTATGTCTTCAATGTACAGATTTTTCCTCGCTACTCTTTTACTCTATGTATACATTTACTATATTTATTTAAAAATTAAAGCTTATTGTTTTATCAATTTCATCAAAGGAATTTAGATTGTCAAATTTATATTTATATTAGTATCAGAATATATTATATATGTTTTTTTTTCCGGGAAATTCAAAAGTGTAAAAAATACGGAAATGTGTCCATGTTGAAACGTTCATATCGCGCTATAGTCTCCAACAATATCGGTTAATCTCCTACTATACATAAAATATCTAATAGAATAATTAAAAATATATCGCTAGACGCTACCATAAAAAATACTTTTCCCGTGGAAATAGCATTCAGAGGGCCGCTTCCCTCATAAAATTTTCATAGCATTAAAACCAATCTGCGCAATCGTGGCGTTTAGTCGGCGCTCATTACGGTACATCATTTCGAGACAAGAATAAATGCACACTCTACAAAGTGTGCATACGGCCGGTGATGACGTACGCGGCGCCAGTCTTCGCCCACGCCAACCCTAAGGCACTCTACCAACTCCAGGTTCTGCAAAACAACTTCTGCAGAAGAGCCTCCGGCGCACCCTGGTACGTCGGAACGATATCCTCCATAGGGACTTAGAACTCCCACGATCTCCAAATACATGCAGGACATGTCGAAAAGTTCTTCGACACAGCTGCTAACCATCCCAACCCACTACTACAAACAGCCGTATCCTACGAGCCTCCTCCACATCATTTCATCCGAAGGCCACGGAATGTCCTTTCAGACCCACCGGACGAACTCACCGCTGAGGTCGAAGGCTAACAAACATAAACAAAGACATGACAGAACTCTAGGCACGGACACCTCTCCAACATTACGACCGTAAATGGTCATCCAACCGGTGCGCCTCCCGCGCTCCCGGCACCTGCTAGGAGGTTAAGCAGGCTAAACCTCCACGTGATTCTATGCCGAGATGCCCATCTTGAGGGCATCCATAAGGCAATCACGCGCCGACGGCATCCCATGCCGATCGGCCGCGACGAATGAAGTCCTCAAAGTTCCAAATTATTGGGACTACGGACAACGGCCAACCATCAGGTCGCTTCGGGGTTTTGGTCCGTGAGAGTCGGACCTCCCCACGCAGGTGCGTGGATAGTACATTAGTTTTTATCCCCTCTCCCCGCAAGGAGAAACCTAAAAAAAAAAAAAAAACGTAGCGTCGCTGCAGGTTAATTATCTCGAAGGGCTCGCGACGAGACAGCAGCCGGCTCCTCCCGCGCAAGATTTAACGCCCTCCACTCGGACGCATTACGTGTATCCGAACGGAACTCGAGTGGGTCGAATCGTCATACTCGGATGTCTTTTTTGGGGTTCCGTAGGCGAAGGTAAAAAAGAGTCAAAAAGTGTTAGAGGCGTCCCTGTGTCCATGTCTAACAGTCAGTGACGTAGCTAACATGGGTGACACCCGGGACGGATATCATAATGTCATCGCAAAAATCACAATTTTTATACATGGAAGAACCGATGTATTGTTTAGATACTTTTGTTGTGTATTTCTTCGTGAATCCACAATTTAGGATCGGGTGAAGTCGGGTGGTGTCACCCCTGAATGGGTTGTACCCTGTGCGGGCCGCCCCCGCCGCTTCCCCCTAGCTACGCCACTGCTAACTGTCTTATAATTCTGATATTTTTGCATCGTTCGTGATGATAATGCGCAAAAATTGTCTTATGTGAACCGCCGTTATAATTTCGCTGTATAATTTACAAAAAATACGTTAGCATCCGACACATACAACTGCGATTTTTAAAAATTTCACTTATTCTCCAGTGTGGGGGGCTGTTGGTTACATTTTCTAAAATTGTTTTTGAGTGATTGAGTGATATATTGTCTTAGTAATGTATATAACATTTTTAATATTTCGTTATTGCTTCACTCCATTGCACAAATACTTCTTTTGGTTGAAAATCAGGTATCTTAAAAATTCAGAATTTTCGAAAATCAGTCTTCTAATTGGGACCCTGTTATTTTGGAGAGCGTTATATGGATATTGGTATTAATGATTTTGTTAAAAAAATTAAATTTTAATGTTTCTAAAATGTCAAAGTCGGAGGTAAAATTCTCAAGGAAAAGTATCTCAATTCTAGAAGATAGAAAAATCACAGAAATTCGTACTCAGGTTCACGTTGCGAAAAATAAATTTCACTATTATCATAAACTCGCGACTTTGTCCGTGTGGAATTCGGTCTGCCGTATATTTATATAAACTCTTTGGTTTATCGCAATTCAACCCCCTCAATAACTCACTGATCCACTTCCTCTCCAAACCCTCCCAGCCCTTGCATATTTTTCAGTAAGTCGAGCGCGTCATGATCATAAGGTCAAGTGTGGATTTTTGTATTTTTCTTCTTTTTTCTGTAAGTTTAATAAGTTTTTGTTCGTTCGTATTGCAGCATCTATAGGCAATCGACCCTAGCGATTATTATTTGCCTTGTTACTTCACAGGTAGACTTTTAAATTATAGTAACAATTTTTCTTGATGTCCGATTTAAATGAAATTAACCGTATATTCTGCTTCAAACCCAACTCTATTCATACGTGAAAGCCGCATTAAAATCTCTTCAGTAAAAAGGCACATAGAAAAAAAAGGCGTTATTTTCTTTTATATTACCTCTCTATTATCGCACCTCTCCATTTTTAGGGTTCCGAATCAAAATGGCAAAAACGGAACACTTATGTGCGTCATATGTGTCTGTCCTATGTCACAGGCATTTCATTCAAAAACCACACGACCTATATTGATGAAATTTATATTGTGTAGGTGTTTTGTGCTAACCGCTACTGAGTTTGGTGGTTAAATAACAAAATAAATATTTTTAGGGGGGGGGAATTTTTTTCAGCAAACATCAACGTGCGATACATACTTCGACAGTTCTTTTAAAAACACCCTAAATTTATTGAGGAATTTTTCTGATTACGTGAATAATTTCGGAAATAATAGCTCCGATAGTTGCAGAAATAGTGTCCCTCCCCTCTATTTTCTAAAACGTATATCCAAAAAATATGAAAAAAATAAGGAAGGTAACGCTTACTAAATATTTTCAAAGAAAATTATTTTTAAAATTATCAGATATACTGTTTTTAATTTATTACCGAAAAACTGCGCTTATCAACAAAAAAAAAAAAACATAAGCGCCATGAAGATACGCTTTTTTGCTGATACACTTCAGTTTACACTGTTTTAATAGTAATAGTCGACATGCCTACTGATTTTTCTAGTTATAAGCGATTAAAATCCTTATTACTATTCCGTGCGGGATAGGTACGTAAAAAAAGTGTAACAACATATTTTTTTCGTCTGTAGTACATTTCTTTGTAATAATGGCTTCGGAACCCTATAATAAGCATCCGACATGCTCTTAGCCAGTTTTTCATACATACCATCAATTTACATGCAATCCGGGTTCTATTGTTTTATTATAGTTTAGATTTTTATATTATATATTTATATTATATAATATAAAAACATAATATAAATCAATGTTTTTGTTTATATTCTGTTTATATTTGTTCAAGCATCACTTAAAAAGTAGTGGTCCGATTTGAACAAAAGTTGTTTTATTATCTACTGCTTATGTTAGGACACAATTTGTCACGCAACAATAAGGACTAGACAGAGAGCAAATTTAAAATTTTCCCCCTTTGTAATTTAAAGTACCTACTGAGCACATTTGAACAAACAAAATTTGATAATGCGAGGGTCACATAAACAAATGTGTCCAACTATCCATAGCGTTATATATTATTATTATATTATTGAAGTGAAACTTCTTTGGGCGCGTTGAGAGTGAAATATCAAGATCGCGTCACGGCAATACCTTCACGGCATAATAGTAATGTTAACGGGATGATGAGGTCGTCACGATTTTTGATTTCAAAAGACGGAGAGAGAAATAGGATAGATCGCCAGAAAGAAAGAGACAAAATTAGTAAGCATTCTATGCTCTATTGCTGTAGAGTATTATTTTACGAGTCTCCTGAATTATGTTGAATGTAAAACGTATCTTTCTTATTATAACTTCTAAAAATTTTTAATTACAAATAAATAAAAGTATAATAATTACAACATTATAAAGGAAATTTACCAGCAATTATAATAACTAAAATACTTGTCTATGAATTAAAATAGCTTTTTTTTTTTAAATGCAAAAAAAAATGTACATTGCTGAAATATCATAATGGTTTTAAATATACAAAGTATTTTTTATAGAAATCTTTTCAATATTATGCCTCAATCCTTTGAATATCTACAATATCTCATTTTTGATCTTCCATCTAATTTTTTTAAAATTTTATTCTTTGATTGGTATCTGTAATTATTTATGGACAATTTTACTGATTTTAATTAATGTTACCAAAAAGTTTCAC
>BGZK01003323.1:0-27447 GCA_005406025.1 Eumeta japonica
GATGGTGCAATGTCTAATTTCACCATGTGCAGTGCACTGAACTCCGCTAATTGCTGGTAAAGCTTCAAGAGGCAGTGATCCCGATCAGTGTAGTTTGTGAAATTAATATTCGGTGCACCAAATTTCGCCGTTAATTGCTGCTAAAGCTTCAAGAGGTGGTACCGGTAAGAGACGTTTTGAGAATAATATTCGGTGCACCGAATTTCGCTACTAATTGCTGCTTGCTTCCAGAAAGTGATCCCGTTAAGAGACGTTTGTGAGAATAATATTCTATAATTGGCGATTAACGCATCGCCGCGTTGATCATCCTATAGAAGATTGGGTAAAGGAACGATTGAGTGGAGATTTTAGTATGGGATGTTCATGGGTATGCCCACAAATATTGAAATGTCAATGGAGTATCGGTGACCAACTAACAAACATGAACGATGGGAGGCTATATAATGAATAGATACGTTAAATGCAAGCAACAGATATGTTTATCCATATTTTTTTATACATATTCAGGCGTAGTTTTCTGACGACTACGTTTAGTACTCTGATTTTTATTATCATATATTTTTTTATTTGACATTAAAATAATATAAGTAAGAAGAATGTTATTTGGTATTTTACAAATGAATTAAAATTATATTATTAAGTCTGTATAAAAATACGTGAATGAAAGCTTAGAAAATTTTATCTGTTTGTTTACCCCCTGTATAAGTGGGTGCGACTCGGATTTACATCACTGAGTATATTCTAACATTTGTGCGTATTGCAATAACACTTGTTCAAGTTTAATGTAGATTTTGATCTTAGTACCCTTTGATTTGAAAACCCACTTTCTTTGAAGAAAGATTACTAGTAAAATAGGTTTGATTTTAAAATACTAAGAAAGAATTTGGCAAATTCTAGTCATTCAGTTTTCATTATATTTTTCTATTTCTTAGTCCAAGGCATTAATTTAGATTCGAATTTAAGATTTCAAAAAATTATAACATCATTACCCATACGTAAAGTATATATTTTAATATTGCACACAGAAGAACATCGCGTAATGTGCACTTTTAATTGAGTACAAAGTTTTAGCGAACTTAATTACCCATTTTTGCTTTCCTAAAATATCGAAGTATGAATCTTAGCACATAATTAATATAATAACAATTGTATTTCGCATGGATGTCTGTGAAATTAAAATCATAGTTAATTTCTGTTTTAAAATTTAATCACTGCAAATATATGCCCAACACAACAAAAACAGCTTTTTGATTTTCTAATACATCTTTTAATAATATTTTACTAGTAAAAATGATGGTTATGTTTCTATTTACAATTGAGGAACTATTGAAATAAACTAAGGGTGTAATATTCGGGTCACGGGATATGTGCCATGTGACATTAGAAAAAAAAATACCAAACGAAACGTATTCTCAAATTTTCCATACGATATGTAGGCACGTAAAATGTACAACACGATGTATATAACAATACGCATTATTGTCTTTAAAAATTTATTGATCAATTTTACTTTGTCACATAGCATAAAGTCGTATGACCCGAGAATCGCCCCCAGGTCACAGAGTACTTAAAATACGCGCGTATCCCGAAGTAGTCTGTACTCGTATTTCTCATCAAAACACAAAACGGAATGTCTTTTTAATCTCTCTTTTGACCTTTTGTTTACAACTAAAAATCTAAATACTCACGAAATGCTTAATGTAACCAATTGGGTTGTTCATACTTTTACAAGTTATATATAGTATATGATAAGACTCAAAAAAGGACTTATTGTATATAACATATCGCAGTGGATAGAACTCGGGGCTACTATGGCGAGTTTTATCGTTTCTTTCCTTCATTTCAGCCATTGATGCTCTCGCCGGCTGCCTCTCAAGGAAATCCTTGACGTACCATCTCGAGCTGTACAGTAGTTCGCGACCTCGACCTGTCGGTTGAACCCATTACCACTTCAACTTAGTGATTCTATGAGCTGTATAGGTTGTTCTGTTCTTCTGCGGTGGTTTCCGCGTACGGGATTACCATTTCGATTCCGGTAGTATTATTTCGCGAATTAAATAAATTTTCGTGACGTAGTTTTAGGTTATATAAACTATTTGAAGTGAATAGGCCAATGCGTGCGAAATTGCGAATTTTTAAAAACGTCAATTTTCGTCGCCTACTAGTTTACAATAACAATTGTATAAGCCTAGTTAAAGTATTGTAATGGTTGTCTATATGTTACTTTATGATATTTGTATAAGATCTGTTTTAATACTTTTTGTCTGGTTTTATCATTTTTCTTTTTTAACTTCTCGTTACGATATTTACCTATCTACCATTGACAGTTTCTGTAAATATAAACAATACATGCAATGGTTGTACATCACTAAATATAGGTTAAGATAATTAAATTTCAGAACCATATTTTATATACAAATAAAGACTTACTATTTTATTCAATTCAAGAAGTGTAGTAGAACGCGTCGACTTGTAAACGACTTGTAACTGTTAGTAAAAAAGGTGTTCCCTGAGTTAGATTTTGCACCAAGAATCTCGTGCACTGCAACCATATCTTTACGACGTCGTTCTCAATATCGAGTGGATAGAGACGACATACTTCGTACATATCCACTTTTCAAAGGTTGAGTTGGGAGTTCTTCGATGTGTATTGGTTTCATATAATGCGGCTTTAAATTTTTCTCTTATTCTCAGAGTAAGATGGAGCGGAGGGAGTAAACTACCTAAATTCTCACTCATTGGACGAAACGCAACAGCGAAAGCTGTTATTTCCCGTCTGTATTCTGTGAGGGTGAGAATTACTCAACAGAAATTCTACTGAGGGTCAACTGCTATCTCTTGAGTTGCACCTGCTCATTTTTATACTGTTACAGCCAAGTTAGCTACGAGTTGGCCTTAACACACAATCCCTGATCTTATACATAGAATATAATTGTAAACGAGCCGTGTCTCTACATTAATTTTTTAAAGAAATTGGTTGTACCTGACCAAAGCCAAAAAATAGTTTATGGAATTTTTGTTTGTTTGCCTGTTTTTCCGTGCTGTGCGTTTATGCACGCTAATTTCTGAAACCGTTAAATGAATTTGGATACAGTTTTTCACTGTTGTATGCAACAAGCTGCCCGTAACATTTAGTGTTTGTTTCATTTCACTCAGTTTAACAAAGTTATGTTCATATATACATATATCTATGTATATACGAACATAAAGATTGAATGCAAAAGATTGATGTATACATCTATGCATCAATGTTTTGAATTATGTACCGTATTTAGTACTTTGATAGAAAAGTATGAATTAAAGTAATTTATTAACACTATTTTGTACGAACATCTGTAAATATACTTATTTGGTTAAGCTTAGATTATTATAGTTAATAAAACTTTACATATAGGTTTCGTTGAACTTATTGTATTTGACTAAAATCTTGTGTTTATAATAGTTACTTCAATCTTATATAAGAGTAGCTATAAGAAGTAAGGTGTTACTATTTTATTACTATTATGTATTAATATATTATTATTATGTGTATAAAATATATGGCAGAGAAATCTTAACATATAACTTTCATTTATTTTATTGTGCTCGTCCAAATCAGAACCCGGGGAGCAGAATCGAGATTCGAGACCAAAATTGATTCGGGATCAAAATTGAAAACGGAACCAAGGTCCAAACCTTGGAGTGTGGGGCTAAACGATTAATAGCGTGACTGGGATCCATATGAGACGCACGAAAGCGCGACCAGAATCGCAATCCACTTAAATCGAAACTGGGTTCGGAATCCGGAGCTGGACCGTTATTGAAATCAAGAGTAGAGCAAATTGGCATCGACAGAAGGATCGGGCTCAGAATCGAGCATGGAATAGCGAGTGGGATCATGACCGAGAATGTAATCAGACGATTTGCAAAATTTGGGAATTAATACTACGTCCACTCCGGTGCAGCCGCGAGAGGAAACTTGTTAATATGTAAAATGAGGTTTGCTTGCTATTGTTCAAACAATTCATGTAGACGCATAGAAAATGTTTTCAATAATGATCACGCAATGACGCCCAAAAAATCTATAGACAATTTTGATAGATGTGTACTAAATAGGTACAAAGATCTTTTATCATTAGTGAAACTAGATCAAAACCTAAACCACAGTAAAACTGATGTCACTGAATAAACCTGCTGCATAGCCACATTAAGATCATAGAAAAATCTTTTTAAAGAAGAAACAATGACTTTGCGTCTTTCCGTTCGGTCAATTCGGTCAATCGGCTCGACAGTTTATAATTCTACCAAATAGGATACTTCTACATTTCTATTGCCGCCGTCTTATATCGATACCCCTTTGAATTCTATTATAATATATACTAATAGATACATACAGGATATTCGTTGATGTTGAAGAAGTTAGAGTTTCTTAAAATACTATAAATGGCTAACTATATATCATGTCATAATGATAATAATTTAATTGGCTGTGTTCTACATTTCGATAAGCATTATTATTACGTAACTTGTTTATATTATATTATAACGTATCACTGGTTGCCATGTTGTTTTTACAGTTTTCAACATTTACTATAATTCATGGAATATTTATAGTATGTAAATTGTAAAAGAAGATACATCCTCCGTCTCTTTAGCGAAAATCGGATAAGTCCGTATATGACACATCTAAGGATTCCATACACACTTGGTTTTGTATGTGGATATTTCATCCATGTAAAGTCTCGATAATTTTTGTCTGTTTTTGATAGCAATAATGGTTAGATATTTGGAAACTTTTGTTTCTTTTTTAAAAAGGTTTAGATATTGTTTTATGTATTCTTGAAAATTTTAATAGCGTAAAGTAAAAAATGTTCTCTCTTGAACATATTATGATATTTTTTCATGTGATATAACTACAAATTAATGACGTTCAGGTTTTTTCCTTGTATTATGCTACGAAAACTTTTTACTTGCCAAATTTCAGGTCGATAAGAATATATGTGTTTTGAATTACTCGTAAATTTCAAAATGTAAGGCATAAATAGCCGTGTCTTTACTATCTCTTGACTTTTTATAGCTTTAAGGGATCTTAGACCTAAGTATATGGTATTAATTTGATACTTCCACATGTTCCTGAGGAAAAGACAGACAGACGAACGAATAACTAAATGACCTTATAACAGTTCCTTATTTTCTTTTGCGATACGGAATCTTAAAAATGAACATAGACAAGATGAAAATCGTGTCAAATGTGCTTGTTGCATCCATTCTAATCATAGTTGACAATTCTCCAATCCAAAATGTCAACGAATCACTTTAGCTGGTACAAGTTATCCGATTGAATAGAACCAAAGATGACTAAATTGAATGGATAATGGATAGGTCACATCGCGCGAAAACCGACAACCGCTGGGGAAGAAACAAGGTTTTGAGTGGCGATCACGAATGGGACGTCGCAGTGTAGAATGATCTCCCACTGCGTGGACTGAGAATCTGGTCAAGATCGCGGGCCACCATTGATTCTATATTCATTTCTCGTATCCAGCAATAGACGACCAAAGGTTGAAACGAATGTATTAAATGCACGAAAATTGTCCTGTAGGATTCACTGATAGAAGAAGTCAAATATCAGCATAATGCTAATATTTGACTTTGACAACGAAACCCGCTTCGTTTGCTCAATTGTAAACGTATATCATTCTCAAAATCGGTGTTAGCGAATATTGTATATACCATTTGCATTTTGAAATAAAACTGAATGACGCCTATAGAGCTTTAGAATTAATTGACCGTTGGCTAAAAAAAAATATTTGTTTCTTATTGTTTGCAATGTTCTTAATTGCATTTTGTTCTTGCCGTTCAAAAATAAGAAAAAAACACTATGTGTAAAATAGTTCTAAATAATGCCGCAAAAAGTTATAAGAACTTATTTCAGTTCAATATAAAATAATAATATGTCACCTAAATTTAACATGTACAGTTTGAAATATTCAATTGAAAAAATATTCGTTCTTGTTTTTCTACAATTCCCTATTAGAGCAGTAAATAGATAAAATAAAATTAGACACTTCCATTGAGCGACCATTATTTCTGAAGTTATTATTAGTTATGGAACGAGGCCAGTATTGGCCAAACGATGTGGAAGAACCGTTTTCGTCGGAAGATTTGAACGACCGATAGCATTTTTTAACCGTTTCTCCGCTGAAATTATGACGAACAAGTCACACCTGCTAGAAAAGAAATCCATCTTTTCTATCTTATGCAGTTTCATATGATCGGCGTAGATCACTTCGCGTCCACGAAAGCGTACACGCACCTTACGAATAGAGTCACATGTAAAAAGTGCCGAAATATAAAACGGTTTTATATATTATAGATGCAATGTAAGGTACTCACGAGCTGGGCAGTTCGCTTCATCAGTCCCATCGTGGCAGTCGGCGCGACCGTCGCAGACCGCCGACTTCGGAATGCACCGCGTGTCGTCACACCCGACATCGTCCCCTTGGCATTCTGTAAGAGAAAATATATGGAGATTTAATAGTATGTAAATCGTATACCAAAGTAAGAATCGGATCAACTTATCGCCTTCTATGGGGCCCGTAGAAGATACAAGGGCCGATTCAGTGGAAAACATATGGAGATTTAATAGTATGTAAATGGTATACCAGAGTGAGAATCGGATCAACTTATCGCCTTCTATGGGGGCCGTAGAAGATACAAGGGCCGATTCAGTGGAAAACATATGGAGATTTAATAGTATGTAAATGGTATACCAGAGTGAGAATCGGATCAACTTATCGGCTTCTATGGGGCCCGTAGAAGATACAAGGGCCGATTCAGTGGAAAACATATGGAGATTTAATAGTATGTAAATGGTATACCAGAGTGAGAATCGGATCAACTTATCGGCTTCTATGGGGCCCGTAGAAGATACAAGGGCCGATTCAGTGGAAAACATATGGAGATTTAATAGTATGTAAATGGTATACCAGAGTGAGAATCGGATCAACTTATCGCCTTCTATGGGGCCCGTAGAAGATACAAGGGCCGATTCAGTGGAAAACATATGGAGATTTAATAGTATGTAAATGGTATACCAGAGTGAGAATCGGATCAACTTATCGCCTTCTATGGGGCCCGTAGAAGATACAAGGGCCGATTCAGTGGAAAACATATGGAGATTTAATAGTATGTAAATGGTATACCAGAGTGAGAATCGGATCAACTTATCGCCTTCTATGGGGCCCGTAGAAGATACAAGGGCCGATTCAGTGGAAAACATATGGAGATTTAATAGTATGTAAATGGTATACCAGAGTGAGAATCGGATCAACTTATCGGCTTTATGGGGCCCGTAGAAGATACAAGGGCCGATTCAGTGGAAAACATATGGAGATTTAATAGTATGTAAATGGTATACCAGAGTGAGAATCGGATCAACTTATCGCCTTCTATGGGGCCCGTAGAAGATACAAGGGCCGATTCAGTGGAAACATATGGAGATTTAATAGTGAAATGGTATACCATAGAATCGGATCATACCAGAGGTATACCAGAGAGAATCGGATCAACTTATCGCCTTCTATGGGGCCCGTAGAAGATACAAGGGCCGATTCAGTGGAAAACATATGGAGATTTAATAGTATGTAAATGGTATACCAGAGTGAGAATCGGATCAACTTATCGCCTTCTATGGGGCCCGTAGAAGATACAAGGGCCGATTCAGTGGAAAACATATGGAGATTTAATAGTATGTAAATGGTATACCAGAGTGAGAATCGGATCAACTTATCGCCTTCTATGGGGCCCGTAGAAGATACAAGGGCCGATTCAGTGGAAAACATATGGAGATTTAATAGTATGTAAATGGTATACCAGAGTGAGAATCGGATCAACTTATCGCCTTCTATGGGGCCCGTAGAAGATACAAGGGCCGATTCAGTGGAAAACATATGGAGATTTAATAGTATGTAAATGGTATACCAGAGTGAGAATCGGATCAACTTATCGCCTTCTATGGGGCCCGTAGAAGATACAAGGGCCGATTCAGTGGAAAACATATGGAGATTTAATAGTATGTAAATGGTATACCAGAGTGAGAATCGGATCAACTTATCGCCTTCTATGGGGCCCGTAGAAGACAAGGGCCGATTCAGTGGAAAACATATGGAGATTTAATAGTATGTAAATGGTATACCAGAGTGAGAATCGGATCAACTTATCGCCTTCTATGGGGCCCGTAGAAGATACAAGGGCCGATTCAGTGGAAAACATATGGAGATTTAATAGTATGTAAATGGTATACCAGAGTGAGAATCGGATCAACTTATCGCCTTCTATGGGGCCCGTAGAAGATACAAGGGCCGATTCAGTGGAAAACATATGGAGATTTAATAGTATGTAAATGGTATACCAGAGTGAGAATCGGATCAACTTATCGGCTTCTATGGGGCCCGTAGAAGATACAAGGGCCGATTCAGTGGAAAACATATGGAGATTTAATAGTATGTAAATGGTATACCAGAGTGAGAATCGGATCAACTTATCGCCTTCTATGGGGGCCCGTAGAAGATACAAGGGCCGATTCAGTGGAAAACATATGGAGATTTAATAGTATGTAAATGGTATACCAGAGTGAGAATCGGATCAACTTATCGCCTTCTATGGGGGCCCGTAGAAGATACAAGGGCCGATTCAGTGGAAAACATATGGAGATTTAATAGTATGTAAATGGTATACCAGAGTGAGAATCGGATCAACTTATCGCCTTCTATGGGGGCCCGTAGAAGATACAAGGGCCGATTCAGTGGAAAACATATGGAGATTTAATAGTATGTAAATGGTATACCAGAGTGAGAATCGGATCAACTTATCGCCTTCTATGGGGGCCCGTAGAAGATACAAGGGCCGATTCAGTGGAAAACATATGGAGATTTAATAGTATGTAAATGGTATACCAGAGTGAGAATCGGATCAACTTATCGGCTTCTATGGGGGCCCGTAGAAGATACAAGGGCCGATTCAGTGGAAAACATATGGAGATTTAATAGTATGTAAATGGTATACCAGAGTGAGAATCGGATCAACTTATCGCCTTCTATGGGGCCCGTAGAAGATACAAGGCCGATTCAGTGGAAAACATATGGAGATTTAATAGTATGTAAATGGTATACCAGAGTGAGAATCGGATCAACTTATCGGCTTCTATGGGGCCCGTAGAAGATACAAGGGCCGATTCAGTGGAAAACATATGGAGATTTAATAGTATGTAAATGGTATACCAGAGTGAGAATCGGATCAACTTATCGCCTTCTATGGGGCCCGTAGAAGATACAAGGGCCGATTCAGTGGAAAACATATGGAGATTTAATAGTATGTAAATGGTATACCAGAGTGAGAATCGGATCAACTTATCGCCTTCTATGGGGCCCGTAGAAGATACAAGGGCCGATTCAGTGGAAAACATATGGAGATTTAATAGTATGTAAATGGTATACCAGAGTGAGAATCGGATCAACTTATCGCCTTCTATGGGGCCCGTAGAAGATACAAGGGCCGATTCAGTGGAAAACATATGGAGATTTAATAGTATGTAAATGGTATACCAGAGTGAGAATCGGATCAACTTATCGCCTTCTATGGGGCCCGTAGAAGATACAAGGGCCGATTCAGTGGAAAACATATGGAGATTTAATAGTATGTAAATGGTATACCAGAGTGAGAATCGGATCAACTTATCGCCTTCTATGGGGGCCCGTAGAAGATACAAGGGCCGATTCAGTGGAAAACATATGGAGATTTAATAGTATGTAAATGGTATACCAGAGTGAGAATCGGATCAACTTATCGCCTTCTATGGGGGCCCGTAGAAGATACAAGGGCCGATTCAGTGGAAAACATATGGAGATTTAATAGTATGTAAATGGTATACCAGAGTGAGAATCGGATCAACTTATCGCCTTCTATGGGGCCCGTAGAAGATACAAGGGCCGATTCAGTGGAAAACATATGGAGATTTAATAGTATGTAAATGGTATACCAGAGTGAGAATCGGATCAACTTATCGGTTTCTATGGGGCCCGTACAAGATACAAGGGCCGATTCAGTGATGTATAATAAAATCAAAATTTATTTTCTATTTATAAGTTGAAATATTCACTAGTTATTATTATATTTCAAACAGTAAGAAAAATATATTGATTATATTAACAAACTTTATTATTTGTTATTGTTTTACGACATAATTTCTTTATTAGTATTTTTATAAGTTCTAATATTAACTTAAATGTTTCACATCTGCCGGACGTCCCGTCACAGCCAAAAGTTTTGTTTTTGACACTCGTCCGAAAATGCGCGAAATTAATTAAATTTCCCCACTCGCTTAATAATGTATTAATTTGATTTGGAACATTTGATCTGGAATTTATTTAACTTAGACTTCCTGATAATATGAACTATTTGTCAAGGTAGATCTTGGAACATTTCAGAAATGAAAGTTTCACAAAAATGTATTTTTGATATAGCTTTGAGAAAATTATTGGACAATACCAAAATCTAATCAGTTCTTTACTCCAATAAGGTGCATCGGTTACCACGAACCACATAAAAATTACTGAATTCATTCAAAAGATGTCGTTGGAGAAAATTCCAACTCCAAATATTGTTTATTCGGCATATATTTTAAAATATTTTACCGATAAATTCAAAAATTGAATCAGCCTTTTTCGTTAGTAACATCGGTGTTATTAATGAAATTAATTCCCACTCTCATTTCGAACTTGATTGTAATTTTGAACCCACAGTCGATTTTGATTGTACTCCTGTTCTCGATTTCGAATCCTCCCGGTCTCGGCTTTGGATTCTGCTCCTCGTCCCGTATGCAATTTCAATTCCGTTACTGGTTGAAATTTGAACAAAGCCGGGACAAATACGAATATCAAAATAAAATTATTCTATATTTCTCGAAACTAGTGCAAATTCCTACGAATAAAATAATTTTTATAATCTGTAATAGTGTAAATGCGTAGATGAAATTAAAGCGAAATTTTAATACTTTATTTTAGTCAGGAAGATTTTCGTTCACACTTAAATTTTTTCAGTAGATCAATTCAATAGTACAAATAGAAGCAAAGTCAGATACGAATGCTGGTTTACTTTTGTAGTTTTATCGAAATTTTGTTTTGCCAATTTCATAATAATTCGAGGAATGGTTTGGGTACACAAAAAACAACGAATAAAACACACTAATTTTTACACATTACGCAATCCCACTTCCACATCACCTAATTTTGAAAGAAGCGTATCACCACTTGTAATAAGCAAATATATACCAAACATCATAATCACTCCTCGTTTCTTAAAAGTTTTCATACAAAAATCAACTTCTTTTACTCTGATAAATAGCGAATTTCATAAACTTTTTCTTAATCTTAAGATTATATTGAGATAGCTTACAATCTTTCTCAGAAATTGGGCTATCAAATACCCAAAAAAAAAATTAAGGCTGAATAGTTGTTACAGAGATTAGTGCGGTGAAACAAACAAAAATTTTCAGCTAGCTTGTATCTTTTCTCGAGAAATGGGATATCAAGTCCAAAAAGATTTTTTTGTATCCGACTGGTAGTTTCAGAGATAAGTGCATCCAAATAAACAAAAATGAAACTATTCAATTATTTAAATAGCGACATAGATATGATGCGTTTCGAAAGCATTGAGCTATCAAATGTGAAAAGAATTTTTCAAATCGTACCAATAGTTCGAGAAATTAGCGGATTCAAACAAACAAACAAACTTTTCAGCTTTATATATATATAAAGAAAAGATTAGAATTAACATAAGATTAGAAAATCTTATTCGAGGATACTTTACGCCATACATAAAACAATAAATGATTCAAGTTCTTAAAATGCAGACTATTTCTGTAACTATGTTATATATATATAATCGATACAGATTGATGTTATTTCAAACGTTCTATCTTAAATCCAGACATATATTCCGTTTCGAAATAATTTTTCACATTTTCGACAAAAACTAGGAAAACTCCAATCGGTCGGATGATTTTTACCTTTTGTATTTCATTTTAAAACTAACGCGTGTGAATGGTACTCTGTGACACAAACAATTAGCGATCACTGTTTATAACATATAATTTTGTTTAATTTTTTTACGTGACCATAAGCACTTTTGTTATAAAACCATAAAATGCAAGCAGATCCTATAGTATAGAAATTTTATTTCTATTAAGTAGGAATTTATGCCCACCCGCACTCGCTCTCTTCTGTACATAGAACGCGATCGCAACGGAAAATCGCTCATTATATTATATGTTACAATTATTAATTTTCGATATTGTGAACCGAAAATATATTCGACGTGTTCTGTGTAAAGAACAGCACAGACTCCCGGTTGTGCTCGAATCCGACGAGAATGAAGACATCGCACGGAAGGGCGAGTTGCTCTCCCTTTCATCCCTTTGATTTGCAACTGTATGAAGTTTAGAGGATAGGGCGGATAGTACAACTCCGACCAGCAACCGGCGCATACGACTACAAAAAAAAATCTGAAGAATAGTTAATCCTGCAGGCGATCTGTAAGATTTCCAGCTATGATAATTATTGATGAGCTTTGAGCTGCTTAAGTTCATAAATTCAGTTGTTTATAAGTTTTTGAGCTTTACAAGATCTAAAGTTGTTTGATTTTAAACCGCTTCTTTACGGCATTCGACGCAGAATTTTAAGCAGGAAAGGATGACCGAGTGCCAAATCTTAATCCATCAAGAATTTCCCAAGCTTTTGAAAAAAAGCCCGTTTTCTTGAGTTTTTCGTTAATAATATCTCTCTAACGAACCGACTGATTTTTGATGCAGTTTACAATGATCGGCGTTGTTTAAGAGCTAGTTGCATTTTGGAATTTATCGGTAGAGTAGTTTAAAAGTATTGCAAAAAAATAATTTTTGGACAATTCTTCTCCAACGACATTTCTTTTAATATAACAACCGATTTATATGCAAATTGTGGCAATTTTTGTGCAACTGTTCGGGAAAAAGATGTGATTAGATTTTGATATCAATCGCTAACATAATTTAAAAGTCATTATAAAAAACATCTGTAAATTTTGTTTTTGGGATTCCTCCCACACACATACATACAGACATACATAGACATCACTCGGAAAACTGTCAATATAAATTCCTGTGACCCTAAAACCTCAAGATCTGATGAAAAATTGATTTTCTAAAATTGTACTGAAAACAGTATCTTCCTAATCTAAGATGATTTATCATTTTTATAGCAGGAAGTTAAAAAACATCCTTGTTCATTGTTAACACATCATTGAAAATTTTGAAATATTATCAATTGCAGTCGCTGGAATCGAAGTGTTATTATAAGGGTTTCGTCACATTTTAGAAAAGGAAATCGGAAAAAACATCTCTTATCTGTGATTTAATTATACCTTAAAAATTAGAAGTCCTCGCTATTATTTCTCACTATTAGGGTTGTACACTACGACAGGAATTATTCTATTTTTATATTGTATACTGTTGACATGTGTCACCACATTTTTTTTGAGTCTGTATCTTTTTATATTACGCGACCACTTCATGAGTTTCAAAATATTTTGGCGATTTTTGGGCCGAGTTATAATTCTTTATAAAAGTCCATATTATCGCAATGGAGCCATTTAACGAGTTTCGAGTTTCATTAGAATATGCACATGAAGCGTTGCTGATTGTAATTGTTATACTATTGTCGTTATAATTGGCGGCTGATAGACTAGAAAAAAGAACTGTTGCTTCATTTCAGGTATCGGTTGAAGTCGGTATATGACCACGGTCCACGCAGAAAAGCTATAACCTAACCTAACCTAACCTAACGCAATAATCTATATTATGCACTACCTAATGCACTCTAAGGTTTGATGCACACCGCAATGACATTTATACATTGAAGTGAAACTTCTAATGCGGCTTCCAACAAGGTTGCGTTAAACGTTCCACGCTCCTGGAGAGGGGAATAGAGAGAGATAGAGCGAGAGTGAATGCGTGGCACTCGAACGCATGCGCGTAGTATACCTGTTACAGGGCAGCGCGAGCGTTAGTAACGAGTAGCGTCCAATATTCCAACGCAAGAGGGAGAGAGAAAGAAAGATACTCAAAAATAGAAAGTAGGAGAGAGAAAGAGAATGAGTCGGTAGATTTCGTCTCGCAATTGTAACGTGCGACGAAAAACGCAATTTCTACCCCTTCCTATTTTCATTTTCACATTACGAAGTTTCACTTCTTACCCGCGGAGGGACTCCACGCACTATTTTTATCTGTATGAGTTTTTGCAAAATTAACCAAATATCTGCGGCTCCCGTAACGGATTAGTTATCCGGTTTTAGATTGACAAATTTATTCAAATGTAATATAAAATGAGCAGACAAAAATTTACCCTGTGAGCCCAATGTTTCCGATGAACAATTCTTCTCGTCGTCCGCATCCGAGCAGTCCTGTTTGCCGTCACACTTTTTGTTGCTACAAAGTTCGATGCCGTCTTCACAGAAGAAGGTCTCATCACAATCAAATCCTCTTGATCTTGGATCGGTATTGTTGGCGACGCTTATAGGCGACCTGCTATCCGGTTGATAGAATTCCTCATCGGTTTCGTCCGAGTTAGTTGTATGTTCAATGGGTTCATCGGTTTGAAAGTCTGATGCGTCGTCTTCGGGGAGAAACATAAAAGATTGGATAAATAAAATATAAAAAAATAAAGCAAAAAAAAAATATAAAAAGTGAAAACGAAAAAGAATAAATTAAATACCCCTGCCAAAACAATTTTCTTCGTCGAATCCGTCTGGACAATCGGAAACGCCATTGCAACGTAGGTCTATGGAGATGCACTGGCCGTTATTGCATTGCAGCTGATCGGCGTAACAGACGACCGGAGTTGGCGTCACTTCTGCAGCGAGCAAATATTCATAAAAAATGTTAGGTTTTTACTTCGTCATCTTTTTCGGTGACTTTGATTACGGTTTTTGTGCAATAAAAGTTTTTCTTTTACTCATACACCAAAAACCTTCATCTAATATTTGGAGTTAAGCAAATTTCGTTCACATATTTATATGAGAGCATCATTCATTTGCTTACCCGGATACGCACCAGTTTTATGATTGGAAACGAAACGCGAACCGCAGAGGGTGAAAATTAAATAATATGAAAGAAAAATAGAGGAAAAAATAAAATAAAATAAAAATAAATACCAGGACAATCTAGTTCGTCGGATCCATCACCGCAGTCGTTGTTGCCGTCGCATCGCGCCGAGCCGGCGACGCATTGCCCGTTGTCGCACAGCACGTCATCGTTTAGGCATTGCGGTAAAAGTCCGGGTATGTTTTCTGTTGACGCCGTTTTGTGTTTTCAGTTTGGTATTTTTTTTTAATATAATCTCGTCTCAATTAATACTAACGTGTATTTATGTAGTTATCCGTTTATTAAATTACCTCAATTTAGACATATTTTTTTGTATCAGTTTTTTTTTTTGGATTAAATTACGTTTACGGATATGTTTGTGTAGATTGCATGATCGGTATAAAATAAATTTCGGGTATCGCAGAAATTTGGTGACTCGTTTGCCTAAAATATTGTCAAATTCGGTTTTGCACTCGGTCCCGAAAAATTTTTCTACATAAGAAATATTGTAAGAAAATTGTTTTTGCTTGGCCACCTAGGAAGCCTTGAAATATCGACACGTCACATTACTTAATCGGGTTATCATATAATTCTTATACAATTTACCTCTTTCAATTTATACACTGTTTAGCCTTAGTGGCAATACATTCAAGCTTTTAATTAAATTCCAAAAACTTTATGAAATACTTCATGAGAATAAAACATCGTTTTAGAATAAAAATTTGATAAATGGAAGCTCATAAGAAAGAAGTCACAAGGTTTTAAAAATGAATAGGGCATATGTGCAAATCCTTATGTAATTCTTTGGCGGGATTATAAGCGTTTTAATTTGCTTTCAAAATGACCAAAATTTCATACCCTTAGCAATTTTCTACCAATCACTTGCATATATAACATACACATATGTGTATATGTTTTTGTACGTTTCATAAGGAGACAGGTTTTAATAATTTTAAAAATACAGCAACAAGAGAACTATATAAATACTATGCGCAATAGAAACTGGCTCTACCCTCTTTATGGTTCTACTACGTCTGTGGCCTTATAGTCTATGTTTGTCTAATGACACTCGCGAGTGACATTTGTATAACATAATTACCGACTCGGGTACGTTTAATTATTTCAGTTTTCATATCGCAATACGATAGCAAACCTGAATCGATGAGTCTGGCGCTGAAGTCGTTGTCATTGACAGAGGTCGTTCCCAAGGCGCGATTGCTGTGTATGTGGTCTCGCAACACAGATATTATCTTGTCCTTGTTGTAATAGCCTGTTGTGGCGATGTCCAAGGTCACCTTGCACGAGAAGTTGTCCGATATCCGCGATCTGAAATTATACAAATTCCATAAATTTGCGTGAATTGCACGAAGGCTCTGCAAGCGTATGATATATCCCTTATGAAATGTTCTAGAGGCACGTTAGACGATTTTCGGATGAGTGAAATTTTAGCGAGTTCGCGTCACCGACATTTTCAACGTATAAATTAAAGGTATATGCGAAAACTTAAATTTTGCGATTCAAATTGAATGTGCAACAGTAACTTTTATTTCAAATTTACTAGGCTCACGCGGCCCATTATTTTTTTTGATTAATAAATAAACTCTATAAATATGACATAATCGATTCTCGGAGTGCTAAAAAATATAAAAACTAGACTGTTATCAATAACTTTAATTCACAAACTTAGATATATAAATTTAGATATTACAATTAATAAGAAAACCTCAACGAAACAACAAATGTTATTTCATAGTTTTAAGTTTTCAATTTGTTATCAGTCTTCAATGACTGCTCTTTTTTCATTTCAAAACCTGTTTCTCTCTGTCTGCTTCTACGCTTGAGAATAAACTTGCGATCAAAATTTTGCAACGGTAGTTTTATTTTGATAGACGATAATTCACTTTGAGACAGCCACACAATCGACTGACGTTTTGTTTCAGGACCATAGTGGCGGATCCATGATTTATCGCATGGTAAGCCACGTACGAACTGTAGGTACGTTGCAGGACGCGTAGCCTCGTACGCGCACCTTGGAACGCACAATCCGTACGTATCACTATGCGTGTATATTCGTCGTGCCTCGCGGCAATCCATTCGCGGTCGCGGTCACGATAGGTATATGTTTTACATCCACCATCGCGGTTCCTTTTTTTGATGTCAAACATCTATACGCACGTTAGAGTGGGGTAAAACCAAGACGTCTCAAAATTCAGTAGACGCTTATTTTGGCCTACGCCGTCTGCGCCTAGCGCTGTGCGCAGGTGGAGGGATAACGCGTTGGCATGAGGCAATACTAAGAGTCTCACACTTCGGAGACGCTCAGTGTTGACCTACGCCGTATACGTCTGATCGTGTTTTTCCTCGTGTGATAAATATTTTTTCAACAATAAACACTGATGTCTATTCTTGAAATTTCGTCATTGTTTACAAAGTTCTCTAAAACGAGTAATAGTGAATATTACATCGAAAATGTTTCATATCTTTGCTATAATCGACTAATTATAACTTTCATAGAATCAAAGATTAATCTATAAAACTCTAGCGCTACTGCAACAGAGTTAACTGATGAAATGTGATATTAAATGTCGTCAATGAAAATCATGAACTTCTTCTTTTCATTCGCAACATCTGCCATTCTCATTTTATTCCAATTATAATAATGCAGCATACAAGAATTTTGATGTTACACATCTACCAGTTGTCCCCTGACGCACTCATTTGATTTTTTTTTTTGCATATGTAATATATATATTAAAACGCGGCATATGCCGTAGCCGTTTTCTTCGTCGACAAATCGACACGCCACGAGACGACTCGTATCGGTTTAAGGTTATCAGGTATTAGCTTGGTTTTAGGCGGTATTGTGCGGGTGACAGAGATATCTCCGCTTCAAAGTATATTTAGACATGCAGGACTATGTCGTCTCACATGCTTGAGGTCGAACGACGATGACTTACTGTATACGGACTAGGCTGGCGCGTTGGGTGCCTGGAAGGCTCTCGTACAAAGCGTTGACACTGTCGGCGAGGTTGTGCGACAACTCCTGAAACTTTTCTGAGTCCCTATTCGAGTAGTCCTCCAGATAAGGCTCGAACGCAACGAAGGACACACGTATCGTCTCTGTAAGTAAGCGAGGAAGTTGTATTACAATCAAAATTCGTGTTGATCCTTCTTACAAGTATCGGAAGGTGATTTCTTTCATTAATTGTAGCAACATTACTACATACTGTACAAGTAAAAATAATTAAAATCAGTATGAAAATTTTGGTTAAGGAGAGCCTTAGCGATCGTAACTGGCAGAACTGGTAGAGACCAGTTCTGCCAGTTACGATCGCGCGCATTTTACTTTATTGACAAATACGAATGACTCGAGAATAACGGATCGGCAAAATACAATCGCTTATGGCATTCTAAATATTTATAGCGTTCAAATGCAAAACTGAAAGCACCACGTGTATTACGTATTATTATTTTTTAGAGCAGATAGAGGGGCAAACGAGCATTACAAGTCACCAAAAAGTAGGTGGTCACCGCCGCCCATTGACACTTACAATTCCCGAGAAATCGACGAAGAAGGGTGGGCTGGATTGGGAAGTGGGGAGAGGGAGAAGTCAGTGAGCCATACTACATAATTCTACATATTATTCTTTAATTACTATAAAATTATGCATCAAATAAAAATATGTTCTATTATTATTACGATTTATTAAATTTTACACTTATTGATTATAAAATAATAACGATTGTCGCACTAAGAATAGAGAACTCTAACACAAATGTTTGTCATTTTAATTTTTTTCTAATTGTTATGTTTATGAAAATTTTATGCTATTATTGTCCTTTTTTCATAAGGTACATTTGTCTATTGGAATATATTTCATTTTCATTTGTTACATAATTACAATGAATTAAGTTCAACGACCCAAACTCAATCGGAACTGGCAGAGCGTTAAGCGCTGAGGTAAGTATATGAATTCAGTGGTTAGAAATACTAAAATGAAAACGGCAGTTTTTCGTTAAAAAAACAATCGACACTCACGTTCCTTGTCTTTTTCTGTGGGAACGAAACCCGAACCGTTGTCGTCTTCATCCCTGTAAGCAGACGTCACACATTTTTCATAGCTATTGGTCAAAAAATTATTGAAAGAAAAATTAATGTGTACGTTAGCCCAAAAATATTTTTTTTTTATTTTCGTCACAGAAACTAACGTTTCCTTTCGTTACAGAAACAGGCAACAAAGTGTAAAAGTTGAACCGTGTGTAAGACGTAAGTGTAAATTAATATATATCTATCTTCTATATATAATGAAAATAGGTTGTCTTTGTCCGTCAATCACGTAAAAACTACTAAGCGTATAGACATAGGACTGGGACCATTCGATGCGGGATGATTTATAGATGGTTCTAGGCTACTCATTTTTCGAATTCCGTAAATCCTTCACCATTTTATTTAAAAATAAAAATTACCCAACGAAGCGGGCGGGACAGCTAGTATGTATATAAAGCATATTTAAAAGTACATTAGAGTGTATAATTTTGTACAGTGTTGTGAAGGTTACACTTCATAATATTCTTTACCCACATTGAGATCCATACAATGCACACTTGTGCTACAATTTAATGCTCTTTAATATTATATAAAAGCTTTTAGTCTATCCTCTGTCTTTGGTTACAATAGCTGATCAATAAGCTGATTACAGTGATAAAAATTTTTCTTAGGTGAAAGGTTTTCAGCTTCGTGCCATGGAAAATTGAAAAATATTCACGATTTGGAAGTTAATGTTCTCAGTTTCGAAAAGCGACTTTTCACCAAATTTTGATGCTTTGGGCCCTAAGAATCTATTTCGACCCTTTTTCGAGTGATGTCTGTATGTCTGTATATGTGTGCCTGTTTGTATGTACGGTACGGTGTATGTAGCAAGTAATGAATTAAAGGAAAGTCGTGAACGAACAAACTATATGCAATGTTTATATATTGAAACTATGTAATGAAAATTTTAAAACCAATTAAACCAATAATCAAATGCAAACATCTGAACAATTTTCATTCGTGCTAACGAAATATAGTAGGCAACTCGTGCTGTTGTGTTGTCGATATCTCTGCTAATATGGAGATTATTATTTTATATTTATTAATAAAATTATAATATGAAAATTTTGTAATTTTAACTATACCAAAGTTTAGGAAACCATGAGAAATCCCTACGTAAAAAGGCTCGATGGCATTTCTCATATTTTGTAACACTTATGATATTTGTCTTTTCGTGTTGTGTACAAAAGCTTATGATAATAAATCTATGAAAATACGGTTTCAACAACTTTTCACAGTGTTTCAGCTGTAATTAAAGGTCGTCGGCCCGGATTCTCATAGGATCGTTGAATAAAAAAGAAAGTGACTAACTCTTCGGCGTAACCATCATCGTCGCTGTCTCCGATCGAAACTCGCGTTGGCGAAGCGGTCGTCGACGAAGTGGTCGTCGACGAAGGCCAACTGAACGCTGAAAGACGTAAAATTAAAATTAAATTAGTTAGTTTGTACTGAAAATGGCACTGAGATTTCAGTTTGAATTGAAATAATACTTTTTTTTTTTGTTTGGGCAATCGATTTTTTTAATAATACCTTTCTCGGAAAAAAAAACAGCTAGATATACCGTGGGACATCTGATTGGAACGAAGTTCCTTTAGCTATATTCTGTGTATTAAATAACAGGAACAATGTAGTAAATTAACGGCATTTGAGAATAATTAAGCAAAAAATATAAAAAGTTTAAATGAAGAAATAGTAATAGAAATATAATTAATATTTTTCAAAATTTGCGATGGTGAAAAGTTTATTATTAATCATTACTAAAAAAATCAAACAATTCGGTTTAGTACTTTAGGATAATTACTCATTTATTATAAATTGAATATGAAACCATAAACAACGAAATTAATTAACTTTTGAGAGTAATTAAATTACATGGAAAATAATATTCTACCGTAACGACTAATTACTACTGTAAACTGCGTTAAGGCCCTTCGTTTCAAAAATTTTTTACTACTTAAAACTAGCCCAAAAATCGAATTTTACAATATTCCGTAAACTAGGTCCTTTGCAATTTTAGATTTACCGGTCGTGTATTTTATAAAGAGCGACAGAACAAAGCTATCACGTTTTGGTGCGCGACACTGTCTATAAATCGTGTTACGGATAAGCCTATCCTTTCAGACTGATCGGGTTGGCCGGTGAAACGCAGATGGCGCTGACATTGTACCTGCACTGGCGTTTGTGTTGATATCTCATCAGTAGATTTCCTACTTCATATTATATATAGATATTAAAGCGAAGTATAACAGAATTGAAATGAGACCAAAAAACCTGGTTTTCATTTGCCAATAAAAAATATCAGATTCTGTAAAAAGTACGACAGTTTGAAGTTTTTTTGGTCAAGTTATGGTGATGAGGCTTAGAGCACATCTTGTTTTTGAATGCAATATGCGAAAAAAATAATGTAACATTACGCTTGTAAATATTTGTCTTACAACAATATATATTTCATAAACACATAAATGTAAGTATAAAATTAAATGGACCTAGGTTAATTCAAGGCCGTCATTTTCAATAAAACGATTTCCACAATACTTCAAAGTTGTTTTTGATGTGAATTTTCTTCACTAATTTGCGTTTATCCATTTACGTATACAGTTTTAGCTATTTTTGGGAAACTCATGTTTTTTTTTAGAAGTGAAATTTTTTTGGGACGGTATGAATTTAATTTTATGGAATGAAAATGTGTAAACGAGAAAGAGATGGCTATAAATGTATACATAGGTTTTAGGCTGTGAGAGAATGATGAAATAGAATGCGTTTCTAAATAGTTTCCCTATCCTTCGTCTCCTCTCTATGCGATGGTCTGTAGCGGTCTGTGTCCTCACTGCTCTACCTTCGTATACTGGCCATACACGGACTCCGCACACACCATGGAGACTGGACTCCATACTCCATATTCTTAATCTACTAGAAATACTTACAATGAAAGGTAGAGAAAGAGAGAGAGAGAAACGTTGAAATCTATAGCACATTATTATATATTGGACAGTAGTGACTATAGCGCACTTTTAAAAATTATATTATATTGAATCGAACAAATTCTGTCTTTACTAAAATGTTACTTTAAGTAATACAAAATTGACGACCTCTCCATTTCTCTTGTTTACCACCATCATAGTGTATTCATCTCATACTCTTAAAAATTAACTAGAATTCTAAATTTCACTTCTAACGCATATGACTTTACACTCGATTTTTTCAGACAAATCATATAGACATCTTAATATATATCTGCTTCAGCGTTTTAATCACATACAAAAAAATACTGTTTTCAGCAACTATCTATGCTCCTAGCAGCATAATGACAGAAGCCGATCCCATTGTACGGATTATTATTCAATCGACTAAAGTAATTACTCATTTATCGGACACTTTTCCATTACGAAAACCAACGAGGAGGAACATAATTAGAAACAGGATCCGACTGAAACTCGATATCAGAATAATATTTCCGTAAGCGTTGAAACTATTAGCTAGAACCGTATCTAGTTTTAGTTGTTTTTTAGAGGCGTACCATCATAATTACGGCTTTGAATTTAAATTTTGATATCGGGATATCCTTCTCATAACTCCAAATCGGTAACAGAATCAAAAAAGGATTGCAAATTTTGAAACGACAATAGTTATAGTGAACGTATATGTAACATAAAAACTTGCATAAGCTATACTAACGATTGAAAAATCCAAATTCTCTCTTTTTCCTTATAAGCGAACCGAGAGCAGAGCCGTATTCCTCTTCGTTCACCTCGAGGAATTCGTTTGAAAGTTCTTCCTCACCTTCCCAATACAGATCTTCCGCCGCCGTTCCCTGAAACGGAACAATTCTCATTTAAATTATTAACTACTAAGCGAGAGTTTTATCACTAACACGTTAATTACCATCAACGGCCGCAGCTCGACGGTTAAAAGCCGTTGCGGTCGAATCGGAGGGCGCTGGGTTAAAAAATATTCACCTAGCACGATTTAGCTCATTAGATTTGAATGTAAGTCCAAATCGGATTTAATTTACCCTCACCGCTGAGGCGTAAGTTCCCAAAATCTTTCTATCCCGCAACCGTGTGCTTAACGTGATCTTCGAGGCGTCAAACTTGTAGTTTAATGTGACCAAGTTAAAAGCTCTTTGATTGATTGCCCCGTGTGATGAAACCGATCCGTGTCTCTTTGTTCCAGAGATATCTAATTATATCTACCCCCTTTGAAAGTACTCCCTCACTGAGCTACCGCCGTTTAAAATGTTAATTAGCTTTGATGTTTGTGAGTATATACAGAACAAAAATAGTCCGGTTGTTGGTTTTGAGGGAATTCAAATAGTTAAACCTAAGTATTTATAGTGGTAATATTTCGAAATCAACGTGAAATAATTAAAATAATATTGAACAAAACCACAGCGTAGAATCGATTTTGATTGTTTGTCGTTTCCGTTTTCAAATATCACATTCATTTTTTTTCGAAATAAATGTATCAATATTTACACCTTAAAAATTACTTGTTTTCTCCAATTAAGGTAAATGTTCGATTAATTAAATTCCACGTAAAAATTATTGGTCTTCAAACGCTTTAAGATCACAGAAACGACAGACGAACTTCGAACATTTCAGGTGAAAAAGTTAAAAAAAAAGAAAAGGAGCCCGTAAAATATTCTAGAATGATAAGTAACAAATTGGTCTCGAGTAATTACAAGAGCGTTCGCCGGCCTCCGCGGCGACCCGGCCAAGATTCCCTCCGCAATTCCAGTTAGTCCGACATGATCCTAGAACGGGCGGCGCGGACGAGACCTGCGCGCCAGGCGCGCGCCCTCGCGGCACACATTACGGCCTCGGCCACGACTCGGCTTAACCGTCGACAATGGCCCGATTTATCGCCGCTACGAGCGACGGCGAACAGCCGTTCCTGCTTGTTTCTGCGTCGCCGCTTCGGGAGAGCGGGGCTTTGCAATTTTTAAAAGTAAGTATACAGTCGGAGCGGGACACGTGCTACATTAACACATTTCGTGTTTTCGAGGGACGGACCGTATACTGTTTCAGTTGAAATTTATGTATTTAACGATATTCAATTTTGAACTTTTATCATTATTATAAAATCCATTTCCAAGAAGGGTAGGCGGAGACCATGTGTTTACTCAAAGTAAGTTTTTTGCACATCTCTCTTTGCTACACGGATGTACATCAATCGTTTCTCGACGTTATCGATTTTGATTGCTTCAGAAAATTGTTTTTTTTTTAATGCGCCACCAATTTGGTCCGCATAAGATTTCCTAGAGCGACCCTCGTCGACTCATCCATCAAACCGATTGCTTCTATGTTTTGTCAAACTACTTTCATTTAACTTTTCCAGGGAGCTAAACCACCGAAACAAGTCTTTTTATTTACTGCATCTAGTAAATCTTTGTTTGAACCACACCGTTCTGTCACATCACTGTTCCTAAGTCTATCTTTCAAAGACTCTCCACTCATCATATGCAGGGACCGTATCTCCACTGCATTCTGAAAACTCATAGAATAGGAGCTTGCTTAAAAGTCGGCTAGGTGCCCTGCATATGACAATTGGAGCTGTGTTGGTTTCAAACAATTCGTGCTCTTGTATTACAGTTTAGGAAATGTTTGTTTCGTGTGCAAAACAAACATTTCCTAAACTGCAATACAAGAGTACGTCTCAAAAATAATGAGAATTTTTTAACTTCGTTGTATGTTTTAGCTTTACTCGTATATTTACAACGATTCATACGCAAACAAAATGATATAATGAACGAATATAAGCAACACTTGACTTCATAAAGACATAGGTTACTAGGCGGTGCCCTATTTTCAGTAATAATTTATACCAGCACTAAACAACACTCGATGAGGTCATTATAGCGCACTCAAGATGCACATATAATAAAGTTGACACAAATTGCCGCACATAAAACTAGTTGTCGTAATCAAGATCGCATATAACAAACGTCAAAATCATTTGTTTAGAGCTCTTGTTTACATCCGACGATAACAAATGTTCATCCTTTAAAAGTGACTGAATAGATATATCTTTAAAAGATAATTTTAAAAAGCAACACTTTGAAATAATATAATATATGTGCTTAAGTTAAAAAATATAATACGCCTCATAACTTACCACGAAATAAGAACGAGTTATTTTAGTATGTGTGTTTCCATAAAAGTGGAAAAGTATGTTGAAAGTTTTCCATCTAATAGTATTCAAACGAAAGTTATTCAATAAACTAAAGAGATTTTTAAGTCAAAATCATAGTATCCTAATTCTTACTTTTATTATCAATTACTTGATTTATTGAAAATTGTACTTATGTACCCTTCATGCGTAGACGCAGTTCGGGTGGGACGATGGCGCGAGGTGACGGCAAATTTCAAAGTACATTCATCTCCGGCGCGTTCACGACAGTGTTACGATAAATTATCGATCTATCAGTACGGGATAGAAACGCAACGTTAATCTGACGTATGTGTATTTCGTAATGAACCGATGCATAGGAAATTGAAGCGGACGAGGAGTACAGGCTAAATTATGATAGTATTTTTTTTTTAGCGGGTCATCCCATCTCGACAGCATCACAGGATCAAAGAAGCATCAGTGGTGGGCAGTATTTTACAGAAAGTTTAGCCAGAAATTTTCATCGCTGAAAGCAGCAAGCGACCTAACGTCGGCCTTCGTGGCTGCTGCTGCACCACGAGAACGCGTACGCGTATTAGGGGCTCTAATTAAGAGAATACTTTTTACAGTCCCGATATGGAATCGTGTGACAATGGTCGATTGTCCAAAATAAAAGATCAACTCGCGAGGAAAACGGTTTTCGTTACTGGAAGAGGCATTAACTGCGTATGAGAAGGTGGTAGAAGAAGTGTCTGATACTGGTCGGAAGATAAACTAGACATTTCAAAACATATTATGCATACACCGACATAAAGTTCTGTGATGTGAAATAATAAAAAAATAATAGCCTTTAAAATATTTCCTGCAGTGTCGCAAAACTTTCCGAGTTTCCTACATATAAAAGATTCGTGAGGGGTATAAGTAAAAATAAACAATAAACTCTTGAAAGGCTTTATCTACATCAGGTTAAGGCAAGTAATGACACCAGAATCACTGTTTATCAATGATCTAGATTCCAGAAAATCAATATAACATTCCTAACCATCACAATTCGTTAATAGAATTGACTCGACTGCGAAACTAGCATGCTCTAAGTTAACACAATCATTGACATGATGCGTCAATGATCGTCTTGTGCAATAGAGTTGAGAATGCATCCCAGACTTGAGGCAAACTCTCGCAGAACACATTATACATTGCGTGTTTATTCATTATTTCCACATGACAAAAATCATATAAGGTGTGATTTTAACATTGAAAAAGTCTGCAGACTAGTTTTTAATCAGATCAGTTTAGCAATTATAGAGGAAGTTACAATTTATATCATAAAGAAATTTGGCATTTTTTTTTCCCAGTTTTAAAAACAGCCTTTGTTACTTTTCGGCCCCAATATGTGCAAAAATTACGTCGACCCATCGATTTCTCGCTGCATAAACGGGGACCAGACAAAAACACATTTTCTCGTTTACGATATTTGTGGCGATATGTGAAATTCATTCTTAAACGTCCCTGAAAGTTTTATTCGTTTTATTTCAAGATATGTAAGTTGGGTCTTGTTATATATATTGAGCTTTTAATTTTTTACTTTATTTTGTAACTAAAATGTAATCGTCATAAGGCTATTGAATTTTTTGTACTATAACAAAATAAAATAAAAAATTCACATGACTATAAGAGCGTCATAAACTCACCTAAAGAAAATTGTTTAATAATCCTCATGACAGATCGACTTCAGCAGAATAATAAGCAACAAGAAGTAGGATTTTGGTACCTTAACTTTGTACTAAATGTCGTATTTTATTATTTAATCAAATGAAGTATTTAAATCACTTTTAAAATCTGACTTGAAGCTACCAGCAGTAGTTAAAATACATTAAACCTTATCATATTACACCATTCATGGCAGCCTATTCTATATCTTGCTAAATAGTAATCACTCATTAAAGTGATTCCTTTAAACTACCTCTCACGTTCGTAGTCCTTCCGTAACGTACATCACCGTGTCTTATTATATTCAACGCTGGAGTATTGAGAGACCGAAAACGGAATCTATTTAGTTCAAGACCGAGTTTGGAACCAAAAACGGATTGTGTTTGAG